>LBNU01008665.1:239778-253841 GCA_014162995.1 Artemisia annua | reverse complement strand
TTTTTAATGTCTCAACATGTTTATTCAACAACCCAATATCATCACAGTGTTCAGAAACAAGCATATCAGTACCACATTCATAAAGAGAATTCATTAACACATATATAATATCATAATCGAGGACACGTTCAAAGAATCGATCATTTTCATTTTGCAAAAATTGATTTTGACGTTGATAAAATGAAATTGATTTTTCAGTTTCTTGAAAAATATCCATCATTGAAGACACTTCTTTTTGAAGATCCTGTTCCCAGAGTTCAGCACATAATCGTAAATGTTGAATGTGAGGTAAAAATTGTTTTTGAAACACATCTCGCCGTTCACACTCATGAGGAGCAATAAATGTGAAAACAGTGATTTCTGAATTACGATCAACAGCTTCTTGTAAAAATTCAATATCTTCCATAAACGTTTGGAAATACCGAAGTATCTTACACGTTTTAGGAAGAGGTTGAATGTTTTCTGGTTTAGTTAAAAGACCATTGTTTTGAACTACTGGTGTGAGAGAAGCTTTATAAGAAGGAAGATCTTCTGGTAATATAAAATACGGTTGTTCAACATTATCTTTTTGAGGTGTGAAAGTTTCATTGATAGAAGGCATTTTTGAGTAATCAAAAGGTTTGTTGTAATCAATATTTTCCAGTTTAGATCGAGACTCGTCCTCTATTTCCAATTCTTCCTCACGATCATAAACAACAGCACGAATGACATTGTCATCAAAGAAATGGTTTGCACTATATATCTTCGGAATCTCGGTGAGTGCTTTATTTAAAAAACTGGGTGATTCACTACCAATGGCAAAACCATGGCCGGTGTTTGACCGTTTTACTGAAAGTTTATGAATGGTTGTAATTGAATTACCAGTTTTATATACAACATTCTGAAACTCTTTGAGTTGACTCGTCAATTCAACAATTTCATCTAAATATGATTTAACTCTGTCCCTTGAAATTTGTTTATGTTCTTGAAAATCCGCTTGACAAATTGACAACTCATTTTTAGTTTGCAAAATGACATCTTCGAGTTGTGCAACTTGTTGTTTATGTACAAAAGCTTGTTGTTCAAGTTGTGAAGCTAAATCATTTTTAGATTCCATTATGTTACCAATTTGAAATTCGAGATCCTTTTCACGACGATAAGATTCTTTAAAAGCATTTTCAAAGCTCTTTTCGTTATCAATGAGTTTAACAGCGTTATTAAATTGTATATTCAAACACTCGAGATCCCTAGACAATGATGCATTCTTCTCTTTCAATCTCGCATTTAATTCTTGACATTTTATATTTTGAGATTGACTGGCCATGAGAAGTGTCCGAAGGTCTGAATCTGGATCAGTCATAGAACCAAGGGGTTTAAGATGAGCATTGTTGTCGTTTACATGATTAGTGTGAGAATCATCAATTGAGACATCTGAGTTAATTTGATCATCATCAAATGTAACGACTGTGTCCAATTGATAATTTTCGTCTGTAGAGAACAATGCATCATTTTGAACCGATTGTTTCGATGTAGATGCAGATGCAGATGGGGTGACAATATCATGTATAAGGCATGAATTAAAGTCGTTTACCTGAGACAGAGTGTCAGAATCATATACTGGACCTGATTCAGTGATGTGGAGTTCCTGCATGTTGGCCATAAGCATAACAGCAGCATTAGCTTCGAGATCTTCCATGTCATCATCAGACTGAGCATTGGCCATGAAGCTGTTGTCATTCAGTTTATTTGTGCCTCTAGCTTCCTCCTGAAGAGCTAATAGAAGTTGCTGTTTGTGATACTTACTGCCCTGAGTTCTTGGAGAAGGACATGCAGTAGCCATATGACCGACTCCATTGCAGTTAAAGCACTTAATGATCTGATTCCCTGATGTATCATTCCCATTATCCCCAAAATCAACCTTCTTCTGAGATGAACCAGAGTTGTTCCTGAAGCTTCCTCCATTGTTGTTAAACCTCTGTCCAGAACTATAACCACCAGAATTGAATCTCCCACTGTTACGGTTTTGAACCTCAACACGGCCATCATGAATCACAGCTTGATTCCTTGTATTAGACGATGATCGGAGACGATTGTTGGACTTGTTAGAAAATTTGCTGAAAGCTCTAGCAATGAGTGCTATTCCCTGATTAAGGCTGTTGAAGTCCTCGTCATCATCATCATCATGTGATTGGTACAAGGGATCATTGTTGTGTGATAGGTCAAGTTGTGTTGGTTGTTGTTGTGAAGAGAGATCATAAGATGAAGTCTTATTCTGAATAGGGTAATTGAAGTGATTCTGTTCAACTGAGTAATCGTGAAGTTGCATGGATGAATTCGGAACATGTGAGTGAGCAACCAATGCTAATGAGTTTGATGTTGGAGACGGTGAAAGGGTTCCTCTCTGAGCACGGTCTTTGTTCACTTCTGACTCATGGTGTTTGAGATAATCATACAACAATCCATACGGTGCATCATGAAGATTCTTTGCCTGACGAACAAATGTCACATATCGCTGCCAATCCGGTCCAAGACACCCAAGAAACTTAGTGTTAACGGCAATCTTTGGTAGTGTGATGTTGTGTCTGTCGAGGTCATTTATGATATTGGTGAAGCGGTGATAGTATGACTCAAGTGATTCCATTGGCTCTATCATGAAGTGTGTGTATTCCATGTAAAGTTTGGATTCCATATCCTCCTGATTCAACTGAGTTCCTTCCATTAGTAGATGAACGTGTTCCCACATGGCCTTAGCATTTTTCTGAGCATCAACACTGCGAAAGATAGGATTTGGTATGCTGTGAAGGATGTAACTCATGGCATATTCGTCCGCTTCCTTATGAAGAATTTGTTCAGCAGTGAGGCGTGTTTCAGGTAAAGCTGTTGAAGACTCAGGTCTAGGTGGAACAGCATTGTCATTAGCAGGAACAGTGTTGAGAGGTGGTACAAATGGACCTTCCATGATAACCTTCCTAAGATATCTGCCATGGGGTTTCTTGAGATCAAGAAATCTAAGGAATCGACTTGACCACTGAACATAATTACCCGGTGTCAACATTGGTGGTGTGTCAAGTGAACCTGCTTCATGCCTCGATTGTTGAGTAGTAATGACCTCACACATCTGATCAAACCAGTGAGACTGTTTTGGCGTTGGAGTGATTTGTTGTAGCATTGGTAAGGGTTGAGGTTGAAATTGATGCATCATGGCATGTTGCTGAGAATACATTTGACTTGGCTGTTGATATGATTGTGCATTCTGTTGATATTGCTGTTGCTGACGAAATTGTTGCAGTTGATGATACGGTTGTGCTTGATAAGGGTTAAAGTACGGTGGTTGAGACATGATTGAAAAACTTGTGGTTTATGGATCTTGTAGAAGGTATAGTACTTAAGACAAATCTTAGAAAACAAATCCCAATGTGATTTCGATACTTGGTTATAGGATGATTTCGATAAAATGTTAAAGTCCAAGTAATCTCGATAAACTGAAGTTCTCGATAAAACAAGTAGGATCTCGATAACTCACGTTGTTCTCGATAAAAGGAGATTATCGAGAAATGTTGGAGACAATTATCGAGATCTTTGGTTCAATGAAGACAAAGTATGTTTTCGATGTATCTGAAAGTAATTTCGATAGATTCACAAGATTTCGAAAGCAAACAAGTGATTTCGATAAATGGTGAAGTTCTCGATAACCTCAGGTTCTCGATAACAAGTATCAAAGTTTCGAGATTATACAATAACGAAACTATCCAATAAGTCGAAGTGTTTTCTTTCTTATACAAGAGAGAAAAGCACTGAGTAAGCAACAAAAACACTTAAGTAGTAAAATCGAAGGTTCTCGATAAAAGAGGGTTTAAGTTTCTCGATAAAATGGGGTTTAAGAGGTTCTCGATAAGATGCCCAAAACGTAGATTTTTCTTTTGTGAAAAAACAAGCCTAAAACAAGTTTTTAATCCAAGATTCTTGTACAACTAGCATTAAAATGATGAAATCTTAATGAAAGTTGCAAACTTGAACTTTTTAACAAAAATTATAAAATTTTCGATAAATAGTACAAGTTTGTACGAATCTTAAAAAACCCAAAAATTTTGAAACTTTGTTGTTTGTTTTGGTTTCTAACACAGGTTTGTAATCAAATATGTGATAAAAACACAAAAGAAGCAAGAAAGTTGGAAAATTTTTGAATCTAACGAGACTAAGAACAAGTTTTGGGGCGTAAAATCACAAAAAAAAATAAACTACACCTTCTTCTAGCGATTGATACCACTTGTTAGGTCACCATATTAGTAAACACAAGTATCTTATAAGAGAAATGAGATGAGAATTAGACTTGGTTGATTAATAACAATATGAAAGATGAAAGAACAAGAGTTTCCTTAAGATATGAAATTAACCAACAAATGTAATGAGATATATGATGTCCTATTTATAGGAGAGGGATAGGGCAACACTCCCTTCCTTCCCTATCTTCTAAGTCGTGGGCTTTCAAGGCCTATTGGACATCTTATTAAACTTAAACATAAACCATACGAGTAACTAAATAACGTAGCTAATAATGATAATTCTAGCAACCTATTACATTGACTGAAATGACCGAGACTTGACTGAATAGTTGAAAACTATGATCCTAACATGGATGTTTCATCCGAAATATTCAAGTAATTTACTTTGCAATGCAATTAGTAAATGTGTCATTTCCGAAAAACCAAATACGAGCAAATAAACAACATATGTAGACTTTGCTCATGAATGACTCAACACTCAAAATCACATGTCTAGTAAAAGTGTCACACATAATATGTTATTAACTATTATGTAAATCATCAATCTTTAAGAATATCACATGTATTTATCTTATCAAAAGATTGACAAAGGATAACTTATATCCTATGCATCTTATTTCCTTTGTAACATGAATGGTTATGTTACAAGAGAATACATTGCATCTAGTTAACAAATATAGGATATTAGAATTGAATAATAACCCAACACAACATGTGTATTGTATAAACAAGTAAAATTGGTCATACACTAAAATACTTGTTTCATTAAGCATTCGTAAGAGTGATAAGTTTCCTCTTAGAAAAGCATATTTGTTGAAATATACAATATGTCTCATTTCAAATATAATACTCACAAGATCTATTGAGGTAAATAACCTTTACTAGATTATTCTCTCAAGATATGCTAAGGAGCATTCTTGAAACACTCTAGATGTAGTAAATTCTACATTGTATCACATTAAAGCATCTCTTGGATCTAAGAAAACCAAATCAGGTTAAAATAACATGTAACAACTCAACAAAAGAAGATGTTGTCTAAGAGATCTTAAAATGCACCATCTAAACCAAATAATCTCTAAATCTCAAATACAAAATTGAAACATAGTGTTTGCCTTTGTTAGAATATTGTGTAAGACGTGTCATCTTCATAAACATACTTTTGAAATATGTTTAGTTGAGTCATACTAGCCCATGTAGTAGCAAAATAAGTTAATGTCATCTTTGCTACACTTCGATAGGCAAATATAGGAATTTGACTTTTCCTAACATGAGAATGAATATTGGAGAACCTATCGCACTAGAAATTCAATTTGACCTAACGGTTGAATTGCTTCTAGGAGAGAAGTTGGGTTAGTGGTATAACCCGTAAAAATGGTCGTGTTTAGCCTGAATTGAGCACCACTAGTGATAGTCTCATACTCATTCTCCAACTTGAAAAAGTTTCATTCCTACATTTGACTAAAGAAAGTTTACATTAGTGAACTTTGTCTCCCATTAGGATTGCATTGTGAACAAGTAGGATTTAGGATTCTCCTTAGCAAACATAGATTACTTGCATCCCACATATATGTTTCTAATTGATAACATGTTCTTGTGAGATATGACTAGATGCCTTCATGCTTTCTTAATGCTCAGTAATTAATTGATTAATTATTGAATGTATGTCTATTAGAAACGTTTTGTCTTTTTGGATATTATATCTCTTGATATGCATATCTATGATACATGCTCTTAAATGCTAAATGATTATCATGATTTGAATGACATTTGCATTTATCCATTATGTGCTTTTTAGATGATTTGCCTATGCTCCCACACTACGTTGTTTTAACACATTAGGAATTAGGTATGCCTATCACTATGGACCCTTAGAAGTCATATAGTCATACACTAGTGTCAAAACCTATAAGTTAAAACTAGTCGCGAAGTTGTCCTAATTCCCTGGTCATCACTTCGCCTTCTTCCAAGTAATACACCCTTTTGTCATTGGAAGGTTAGGTACAAACCTAATATTTCATCCGAAATATTCAAGTAATTTTAACTTGCGATTGCAATTGTTAAAAGTCATATCCGAAACATCTTATTCAAAGCCTTTTGACAACATATGTTAAAACGCTCATTCTAATGTTAAGCTAACATCAACCTTGGGTAACAAAGGACTCACGAGTTACTACATGAGTGATTAGTAGTTCCTTTTATCCTCATCTGAATATACAATTCTTAAGACCAAGTATATTCATTTCCGTTAGTTCCTCCTATCCCCATAGGTTTGTCATCGTGTTTTGTCTTCAAGCTCACCTCATAGATAATGAGGATTGAAATTACCCATTAGCTTTAGGATAGAAAACAAACCATCACTCTACCTTGCCAAGAGTATGTTGATACTCTCCTTCCTCCGAATCTTGTCTTATGACTATCTAAATATTTCATTGGAAATATTAAAGTCATCTCGAATTGTCAATAATCTCGTGTCAATTCCCGTTGGATTTATCCCTCTATCTCGTCAAGAGTATGTTGATACTCTCTTTCTTCCGAAACTCGTCCTATGGCTATCTAAATATTTCATTGGAAATATTAAAGCCATCTCAAATTGTCAAATAATCTCATGTCAAATCCAGTTGGAGTTATCCCTCTATCTCGCCAAGAGTATGTTGATACTCTCTTTCTTCTGAATCGTGTCCTATGACTATTTAAATATTTCATTGGAAATATTGAGGTCATCCTTTAAGTTTCGTCTAATGACTATTTAAATATTTCACTGGAAATATTAAGTTCATCTTTTGTGTCTCATCTCATGACTATCTAAATATTTCACTGGAAATATTATAGTCATCTCTTGTGTCTCATCTCATGACTATCTAAATATTTCACTGGAAATATTAAATTCATCTCAACTCGTCTAGAATCGTTCGTATAATCTTAAGAGAACTTATTAGGTATAAGTTCTTTTATCGTGTCAAAAAATCTCCTTAAATTAGTGAGATTTATGCGTTAGATACTCTCAAATTATTGATTTTTGCGAGTGTCTAAAACATCTCTAGTTTTGAGTCAAATCCTCTCAAGCTTTCAATGACAAATTAAATATTTCATCCGAAATGTCTAAAGTATATTTAATTTGCGAAATGCAATTAAATGTCATCTCTCGTTCTCAATCAACATTCATCGAATCCCGTTGGATTCATTCGTAAAAGAATTTATTTGGTATAAATTCTTTTAATCCAAGGTCTAGAAAAATCACAACTTATGTGAAATTTCTTTGTCAAAAATCATATTCTAGGTCTAAACACATCATATGTTTGGTTACTTCCGTATCCATTATCTTCTCAACTTATCTACACTTTTCAACCTTCGTTCTACTCTACCAATGCTTCCAAATCCCACTCATCTTCCTCACACTTCAAGCGAAGAATGTTCTATGAATATTCACTATGATTGAGAAGAGCTACGTGACTTCAAAGGTGAAGTCTATTGTATGCTATCCACCACTTGTCATGACGTTACTAAGCTCGTCGCTTCCGTCAACGTTTGTTTTTCCTTTTCATTTTATTTTTATACATCTTGTCCGGATGATCATAGATTAAGGGGGAGCGAAAACACACTCATATAGCCTTTCAACAAACACTCTTAAGAACGCACAAGTGTAGTTCTTATTTCTAGAAACTTTCCTTTAGCTGCCAAAAACTAGGCTGCACAGAAAAATTCGTGACTTCCAGGTCACGGTACCGTTAAATAGGCCACGGCACCATTAAATTTAATGGTACCGTGCGGTATTTAGTGGTACCGTGCCCCTGTTTGACGAATTTTTACTGTTTCATTTAGATCCCTAAATCCATAACCTCAAACCTACAATATTTTGCAAAATCACATACACCCTAAGATTCCTTCATTACATCATAGGACACTACCACCAACCTTAATTCGAATCCCACAACTCTTGCCTATTTAAGGCCTCACCATTGCAAGCTTATCTTGCAACCTCACATTAAAATCATTCACTATCATCAACATAGATAACCCCACTAGAACCTTATCACTAACCTCACAACCTTGAAGATTTTATCTTCTTAACCCTTATAACTAAACTTCACTCTTGATAGTGTTATTTAGTTTCAAAACCTTCAACCCTTATATCAATCCCACTCAAACCTTTTAGCTACACTTCAATCTTGATAGGGATAGTTAGTCGAAAAACCTTCAGCCCATCGATCATTACACTCAAACCTTACAACTATTCCACACTTTGGATAAGTGTTAGTTAGTTCAACAACCTTCAATCCTCACAATTACACAAAACCATTCATGCACCAAATTATCTCTAATATACAACTAGGATCATCCAAACTAGAAATCTAGAACTTAGTTACCTCAACCCTGTTAGAGATATCCACCGACAATCCTGTTAGGATCACATTCACATTTTCTTTTTCTCTTTAGAAATATATCATGCATCTCATTGTTAGTGCAAATGAAATATTAATCTAAACCATCTTTCTCCACCTTTCCTCAAAGGTCAAAACCAACACTTTCATATCGTTCTCATTTTCATTTATCTTGGCATATCTTCTATCAAGTCTACTTTATGGCATGACTTGTCATAATAGTAATCACTTAGAGTATGTTTTATCAACAAACCATCCTTAACACCAATCATCTTAGGTAGATGATCGTTCAAAAGGTTTGTTAGAACTTGCCTTCCTAATGACAACTTGGAAGAAGTCATTTTGTGTGTTAGTCAACGAACGGATCTCGTTCTTGTTAGTATGATTGATTGAACAATTACACCTTAGGTTTTTGGTCGGGTTGTGACACTCAAGTGTCTTTGAATTGCAATATGCATTCATCTTTTCTTTGTGTCGCTCAACTTCTTGGGCTTTCTTTTTGGTCTTTATCCTTTTGGCACACTTTTAGGCTGTGTCACTCATATAGTTTAATCATTGCATGTCTTGCTATGTGTATTTTATCCCTAATATTTTGCTCCTATACTTTTATATATTATGTTGCACGAAGCTAACCCTTGATGTAGGAAAAGCCTTTGTAAGTCTTTGATCCATGGATCCGCTAGATACTAAGGTGAATAAACAAGGGGATTTAATCACCATAGGGGAGCACTGAGGTAGGGAGAGCTCAAGAAAGTTTGATTACATAGCACGGAGTCTTTCTAATAGTGGTGATAGAAGACTTCACTAGGATGATACAAGCTCGCCTTTGCGGGAAGATAGAAGTGTAATAAGGGGGAGTAGTGAGTGAATCCAAGAGAGGGCTCGAGGCAACTACCTTTTTGCTTCGACAAAAGGGGGAGAAGGGAAGTGTAAATAGGTAACTTCTACATTTTACTATGTATCACGGTTTACATATTTGTCATCATCAAAAAGGGGGAGATTGTTAGTGCAAATATTATGATATTTAAACTTAACGGTTTCTTCGGTTTTAATGATGACAAACATATAACTTGTAATGCATAACGTAAAATGCGCAAGTTACTTGTAAACACAAATCATCAATGCATACTTACATCAACACCTCTCGACGTCTCAAGTATGCTTCTTCAAAGTCGTAGATTTTCATCCCGACGTAAATCACTCAAGGTATGGACAAACAAATCTACTACTTGACAAATGATCAAAGGATTATGTTTTTCTTTAAACTTCATAATTTTAATGTGACAAAACATTTTTCAAAAACAAATTTTACAAACTATTTTTGAATTAAAAAGAAATGTTTTAATTTGAAAAATAAGTTTAAAATATTCCCCAACAGCTATATTTTACCCAAACCAGCTCCAAACTCCCCCAAATAAACTTTCACCACTAAAGACAAAAATGGGAGCGTTTTTGTCCCAGACTGTACCACTAAATTTAGTGGTACCGTGTGATAATTAGTGGTGCCGTCCCCCTGTAACGGTCAAATTTCTCTTTGTCTATAAATAGTGAACCATTTTAAACTTCCCACTTGATTTTTCCAGCCACTTTTCTCTGGTCTAATCCCTTATTAGTTAGATCACTTTTTTTGATCATTTAGAGAGTCTTAGTTTGTTTTAGAGTGATCCAATCATCCATTCAAGTGATCACCTTCATTCCTCTTCTAGTCCAAGAGAAGAACACAAAGTATCAAGAAGATACAAAGTGTTAGAGTCATTGAGTAGTGCACTTGCATTACTTGTTGTAAGCTTGTTGTATCTTGATATACATCAAGTAGTCATTATCTTTTGTTTAGTCTTGTGAGAGTGGATCATTGTGATCTTGTTGAGATCTTGGAGATCTCTTGTAGCTAGTGAGCTTGTGTGTTGATCAAGTGGATCAAGGGTAGATCGGGTAGATCGTGTACGGTGTGTTGATTGTGTGATTTGTAAGGATCGGGTAGATCGTGAGTAGATCGGGTAGATCGAGTGTAGATCATGTGGATCTTGTAGCTTGTGTGATTTGTGTGGATCGGGTAGATCGTGGTAGATTGGTACTAGCTAAGATTAGTACTCGACATTTAGCTTAGTGTCAGAAAATAATGTAAGCGACGTTGTATGGTTTTCTCTGCCGATAAATGGAGCTTGTTGATTAGTGAAGTAACTCTCGAGTTGGGTACTCGGGGAGTGGAGTAGGGCGAAGAGGAGCTTCGTGACCGAACCACTATAAATCGCCGTATCCGGGTTTGCATTTTCTTTACTTATCTCTTTACGTTTATGATTGCATTTACCGCTTTACATTTATATCTTGCGTAGCATTTATACTTGCGTGGTTTGTTGCTTATATTGTGTTAGTTATGATTTGTGTCATGGCATGTTATTTACAATATGTCTAAGTTTGTGTTATTGTCACATGCCTTACTAGATGCTTTATATTATCTCTAGTTCTTGTAAGATTAGTGCTGACACTTTTCATATTATGTCACACTTGATCGGGTGTTTGATACAAAAGTTTTTTAAGTTTTTAAATGGAAACGTATTCACCCTCCTCTACGGTTTCCACAACCTGACGCCGTCAGAATGTATTTTCTATATATATTTTAGGATTTTTTCTTCATTAAGTGTGTAACTTTTGGGAGAACTTTAGGGATAAACCCTAGGTCGAATTTTCTGCCTTTTTCAAGGGCTTTTCACCCTTGATTCATCCATGATTAATTAAAGATAAGTTTTCCATCAAATCATTCAATATGTCTATGTGTTGTGTGATTATATCTTTTGCTTATCTTTCAATTAACATGTTAGGCTAGGTTTCTCTTGTGGTAGCCCCCTTAAATGGTGGTCGGGCCCCTTAAAATTAAGGGGGCCGCCCTCCTGAAATGGGCAGTTTTCTTGTCTTTTTCTGGGGAAAGTTTATTTGGTGAAAAACTAACTGATTTTGGTTAAAAATTTGAAGTCATATATTAATTATGAATTAAACATTTTCCTTTATTACCAAATATGTTTTTCAAAGAAATATAAAGTGTATATATAATTTTATAAACTTTGTAATGTTTAAATAAAAATCCCTTTGATCATTGATGCGTGGTTTTGTAACCTTACAACAGGTTTTACCTCTCGAGGGATCTCAAGAGGCTTACAACCCACCAGGCAGTGTACCTGACCGATGTAGTATAGGATAGTGGTAAGTACGGGGGATTGATCGTTCTCTCACAGGGAATAGTGTTCGTTAGGATAGAAAAGCTACTCTAATAGGTCTAAAGGTAGAAGGAAGATTCTTTTTGTATTTTTATATTTTTATGAAAGCAATTAAAATCTCGGATTTGGAAGAAGGGCGGAATTAGTTGTTAATCAACTAACCCAAGTTTACTACTTATGCAAATTAAAATAAAATAAATATCTAAACTATTGTGGTTGTGAAAACAATATGGAGAAAATTATGTTTACTTAGATTTCATTACTCCCTAACTATCTTTTACCGGTTAATTGATATGTATGTTACTTGTGTGGATGAAGGGTGTATTCCTAATAACTCATGGAGTGGCATACATATCTCTCCAATTCTATGAGCTCTTATCTCCTCCTATGCCATGCACGACACAACCATAGGGATTGTAAAAAGTGGCTCATGCGTTAAATACTACCTTAATAGCCTAGTATGCCTCGACTACATGTTTCCCAAGACGTTCAAGCACGTTACCATAAAGGAGGTTGGCCAGTTTTCTTGAGCCTAACATCGATGAAACAATCATCCCAACAAACAACAACACACACCAATTAACCAATAATTAATAGTTAGGTTTCATTAGATCTAAGCAAACACAAAAGAATTTAGCTACACATGTTAATTAAAAGACAAGCAAAAGAGATAATCAACCAACACATAGACATATTGATTGAATTAAAGTGAAGACTTATCTTTAATTAAGCATGAGGGTTCCAAGGGTTGGAAACCCTAAAAAGTACAGAAAATTCGTCTTTAGGGTTTGCCCTAAAAGTTCTCCACAAAGTTCCACACTAATGAATGAAAATTAGAAAACTATATATAGATTTTACACTCTGACGGCGTCAGGTTATAAGGGCTGACGCCGTCAGCTCGCCGCCATTAGGTTTCTCGGATGGCCTAGATCCACTTCTGACGCCGTCACCTTATAAATCCTTCTGGGCCGTCACTCTTTAACTTTACTCCTGACGGCCTACTTTTCCTAACACCTGACGGCGTCAGGTGTTAAATCCAAAATTTCCTCTGGCCCGTCATTTGATAATTGGTTTCCACTCTTTTGTCAAGGCTTTCTGACGGCGTCACCTTGTGACTTCTGACGCCGTCAGGTTGTAAATCTTCATCTTTTGAGACTTTGTCGTTTTCTTCACTTTTATGCTCCAAAAACGTCCGAATATGCATGTTTTCCAGAATTCCTCTCAAAAGTACCTAAAATGACAAAAGGAACGATTTAGGGCAATATTTGATCACATTTATACGAATTAGGGCTTAAATGACCCCCTAAAAACGTAACACTTTTCGTCTCATCAATCATAAAATGTATTAGACACTTGTTTATTCATACCTTAAGTGATTTTGTTGGATGAAGTGATATTAGTTGCTAAATACTTGTTTACGTATTAATTTTGCGTTTAATGTTTTTACATTTTGTGATCGTCAAAACTTAGGGATATCGAAAAATATGAATAACTTTTTTATACATTATTTATATCAACAATATCCCCCTTTTTGATGATTACAAAATCTAAACTCATTAAATTAAAAATTAATATATATATATAAGTTTTTAGTATGAGTTTATATCACTTCTCCCCCTTTTGTTAGCATCAAAAAGGATATCCCGACGAATGTAGTGCTCCCCCTTGACGTATACTCCCCTTCGTTTTGAGGTCA
This sequence comes from Artemisia annua, assembly GCA_014162995.1. NCBI lineage: Eukaryota > Viridiplantae > Streptophyta > Magnoliopsida > Asterales > Asteraceae > Artemisia > Artemisia annua. The sequence continues at coordinate 240,292 of LBNU01008665.1, read as the reverse complement.
TAAAAAAAATCGAGATATGGAATGTTTGCAAAAATATTTAGAGCACAAGCAATATATATATGATGCATAGAACAAATATAAGAGAACTAATAAGAGTGCATTTAACAAGAAGCATTCATTAATAGAACCATTTAAATAGATTATGTTGAAAACATAATCATTAATACATAAGCATATATATATGCTTTTCTAGCAAATTACACTAGATAATACTAAGTTGCTAACTTGAGGTCTCTTGGACTTGCTTGGAACACAAAAGGTTTGTGGGGATTTTATTTGAAGATGGGAAGCATGGTAGTTGGATTTAGTGGAGATAGATTTTTGTGGGAATGGTGTTTGGAGAGTTTGGTGGTTGTTGATGGAACAAATTCTCAATATATGAAAACATATATTGTAACTCATCTCTTAGGCCAAAGATTAAGGTTTGGTTATGGATGCAACAAAAACAAGTATCACCATGGGCTTCAAGTAAGCTCCATGGGATGGGATTGAAGTTTGGTGGGTTGGTTGGTGA
>LBNU01008665.1:229015-239159 GCA_014162995.1 Artemisia annua | reverse complement strand
TTTATTTTGTTTTTAACTTCGACTTAACTACATATAAAGGTATTTTGCAAAAGATAAGTGTAAGGGAAATTTAAATTTGTTTATAAGAACGAATTGAACATGAATCGTAACAATATAAAATGAACATACATATTAGTATTTGTTTGAGTCAAATGCTTATATCCAGTCATAATGAAATTTTGCAGGATTCCAGGAATTAAGGTATTTGTTTTTCCAGAAATTTTCATTATGACTGGATATAAGCATTTGACTCAAACAAATACTAATATGTATGTAAATGCTTATATCCAGTCATAATGAAATTTTGCAGGATTCCAGGAATTAAGGTATTTTGTTTTTCCAGAAATTTTTCGGAAACTAAACATAAAAATTCTGTCAGATCAGTTCTGACGGCGTCAGGCTTTACAACCTGACGGCGTCAGGTACTAATTCTAGAAAAGTTTTTTTTTTAAATTTAGTTTTTCTACCGGGATTATGAAATTTACTGCATCTTTAACTCCAGGAATCTGCAAACATTCATTCCACAAGCATTATATCCTTATATAGATTTTACCGCCGATTTTACGCAAGGTTTGCCTAGATTTTTTTCTCAGGTTTAACAGGTTTGTATTGGACAAGAAGATGAGATGGAATCAAGCTTTTGGCGCTGCTTTAATCTTGAAGATATTACATCATCTTGGAAAAAGATCTAACCATGTTACCACACAATCCACACCAATCGAATCAGGGGATACAAAGGCCTTGTAGTTTTGACTTCTTGACAATTTCAGATATTCTCCAATAAGATGATTTGGATTTCCACACTTAAAATACTTTCTTTAATTATGTGGTTGCCTAACGTATCTTCCTCGTCTTTTGAAGAATTTCTTGAAGTCTTGTACGGCCATAGCATACTCTTCATCGTCACTTTTGGAGGTTGAGCATTCTTCGTCACTAGAGTCCTTTTTAGCTTTCAACACAATTGATTTGTTTTGCTCCCTTTTTCCTTTGACCATCTCGGAGTCTTTCTTTATTATTTCTTCATAGACTTTCAAGTTGCCGATCAACTCGTCAAGTTGAAGAGTTGACAAGTTCTTTGATTCTTCAATCGCCGTAACTTTAGCTCACCATTTTGGATGAAGAGCCCTAAGAAATTTCCTAACAAAATTCTTATTAGAAAAATTCTCATCAAGTGCTTTTAAACTTGTGATGATAGTGTTAAACCTAGCAAATGCATTATCTATTGATTCCTCTTCCGGAATCATAAATTGTTCATATTGTTGAATAAGAAGATCTATTTTATTATCTTTGACTTGACTATTACCTTGGTGAGTGATTAATAAAGAATCCCAAATTTCTTTTGCGGTTTTACACATAAAAATTCTTTCATATTCTTTGCGTGGTAACGCATTATAAATAACCATTTTAGCCTCATTATTTTTTTGCTAGTTTCTTTTTCAAATCATTATTTTGTTTTTCAAAAGATACAATTTCATCCTTTTTAGTTTCAAAATTATATTGAATAGGGGGAAAATCACCGAAGGTAATGACATGCCAAAGATCAAGATCTTTTGATTTCACATAAGTTTCGAATCGATTTTTCCAATAAAGAAATCCATCACTTTCAAATAGTGGTGGTCTTTGCATAGATTGCCCTTCTAAATATTTTTTCCGATTCCATAGATCGTTTCAAGTTTTAAAATACAATTTATTTTAAAAATCTTGTTTGACGTGGCTCTGATATCAATTGTGGAAAACTAGAAGGGGGGGGGGTTGAATAGTTTTACGTCTTCTTTAATTTATAAAACTTGGTTTCAAAATATTGATTCGAGTCTTATTGAATTGTTTGTTTAAAAAGCCTTTGATTAGAGTTAAGTATAAAAACAACTATATGATCTTATATGTGTGTCCTTTTAGGTTTATTATAAAAACTATGTTTAAGAAAACTTAGTTTAGTTTTAAAGTCTTGTTTACTCTTAAAACTTTGATTCGATCTTATGTGAACTCAAGTCTTGAACAATATGAACAACTATATCTAGGTATGAAAAATAATAACGATGTAAGCTAAGTATGTAAAATCAACACATGCATAATATAAACAATTATAGCTATATACGAGATGTAAGTAAGTAAGCTAAGTAATAAGTTAGAGTTGGAAAGATATAACCCCGAGACAAAGGATTTATAGTGGTTCGGCTACAAGGACACCTTCCTTGCCCTACTCCACTCCCCGAGTCACCTACTCAAGAGTTTTCTTCACTATGTCAACAAGCTCCCTTATGGCGGAGAAAACCTTACACAACTTTTGCTTACACCAATTAACGACACTAAGCTAAATGTCGGGTTCTAATAGTAGCTAGAACCAATCTCACACCACTACACAACTTAGCACAACTCTTTCACAACTTGTACACACCACAACTACTACACACCTTCACTACTTCACTACTTCTTGCTCTTCATAACTCTACTTCTTCTTCACTATTTCTACTCACAATTAACACACCTAGATCTATCTAGTTACAAGCCTTCTACACCTTTACAAGTAATATACACAACTACTAGACAATATACACAAATGTACAATACTTCTTAACTTGATTGTTGAAGGAGTATTCTTCTTTTGAACTTTGAGAGATGAGGGAATGAAAAGATTGGATCACATGAAACAAGGATTAATAATCTTATGATCAAAGGGTTTTAGAAGGATGTTTAGAGAGAATTGGATCTGAAAATTTTCGTGCAAAAGGTGGGGAAAAATACCAAGTTTGAGAGGGTATTTATAGGAAAAAGTTTCTGACAAGAGGAGCGTGCCGGCCCCCTTAAATGGTGGCCGGCCCCCTTCAAATTAAGGGGGCCGCCCCTTATAATTAAGGGGGCCGCCCTCCTGAAACGGGCAGCTTTCTTGTCTTTTTCTGGGGAAAGTTTATTTGGTGAAAAACTAACTGATTTTGGTTAAAAATTTGAATTCATATATTTATTATGACTTAAACATTTTCCTTTATTACCAAATATGTTTTTCAAAGAAATATAAAGTGTATATATAATTTTATAAACTTTGTAATGTTTAAATAAAAATTCCTTTGATCATAAAATGTATTATACACTTGTTTATTCATACCTTAAATGATTTTGTTGGATGAAGTGATATTAGTTGCTAAGTACTTGTTTACGTATTAATTTTGCGTTTAATGTTTTTACATTTTGTGATCGTCAAAACTTAGGGATATCGAAAAATATGAATAACGTTTTTATACATTATTTATATCAACAGACCCGATTGCGTCTCTTCCAATTCTCTCTACGAGACCAAGCTAGTCAATGGCTAGAACGTCTACCCGCAGGATCCATCACCTCTTGGGATGATCTCACCACTCGCTTCCTTGCTCAATTTTTCCCACCGGGGAGAACCACCAAGCTAAGGAATGAAATCTTGATGTTCCAACAACGTCAAGGCGAAACTCTCTATGAGGCATGGACTCGATTCAATGACTTACTCCAAAAAGTCCCTCACCATGGCATAGATCTTTGGCTCCAAGTCCAAATCTTCTATGACCATATCGATATCCCCACGAGGCAAACCATTGACCAAGCGGCCGGTGGCAAGCTACGTGATCTAAGTGTGGAACAATCATGGGAACTCATAGAAGATCTTGCTCTCTATGACAACGAAAGTTGGAATGATCCCCGTGATTTGAACAAAACGGTCAAGGCAATATCTTTGCCTTCGAATAATTCAAGCACTTCCGACCATAGGATCATGGAACTTGAGGACCAAGTCAAGTTTCTTATGAAATCCTACGATGCTCCTACCTTCAAGCCAAGTGAACAAAATCACTTCTTCATGTGAGTATTGTAGTGGTCCCCACGACACTCGTGATTGCATGGAACTCCCCGAACAAGCTTTTGCGGACTACGCATCCTCGCGTACCGACGGAGCGGGAGAAAAGTGGTACACTTTCAATCCCGAGCCAAACCCTTACGGTGATTCTTACAACCCCTCTTGGAGAAATCACCCAAACTTTAGGTGGAAACAAAACCAAAACACGCCCCAAAACAATTCTTCCAATCCACCTAATCCTTTCCAATCAAACGGTCCATCCTCAAACCATACTTTAAATAACAATCCTTCCAATAACTATGGTAGTACCAATAATCTTGAAGGGTTGATGTCTAAATTTATGGCATCTCAAGAAGCTCGTATAACTAAGTTCGAATCCGAATTTAATCAACAACAAACGGAGATGACCAATAAAATAGACAACTTATTGAGAGCCCTCAACAACCAAGGGTTGTCACCACCAAATAAGGACGCTAGGAACACAAGTAGCGGACCCCAAATCAAGGACCCCTCATCATCCAAACATGTCCACTTTGTTAACGTTGTCACTATTAAGCCAATCGATAGAAATGAAGTAGATAGTAAACATAAGGATGAAGTTAAGGAAGTTGAGGAGAATGAGAAAAAGGAAGTAGAAGAAGTAGATGATGGAGAGGACTACTTCAATAGGTTACCCACTAAAGTAGAACGTGCATACCATAAGGATTTATTCGATGACCCCGAGACACCATACTTCCTAGGTAATCCAATTATTAAGACGGGTGACCCATCCAACATCAACATACCATGCAACATTGGGCATGTGCATGTGTGGAAAGCTTACATAGATCTCAAATCTCCCATAAACATCATGACTAGGATCCATTACAATTGGATAATGAAAANATAGGTTACCCACTAAAGTAGAACGTGCATACCATAAGGATTTATTCGATGACCCCGAGACACCATACTTCCTAGGTAATCCAATTATTAAGACGGGTGACCCATCCAACATCAACATACCATGCAACATTGGGCATGTGCATGTGTGGAAAGCTTACATAGATCTCAAATCTCCCATAAACATCATGACTAGGATCCATTACAATTGGATAATGAAAAAGCAACTTGGACCTAGGATATTTCCCAACACGGGTTGGATGAGTAACTTTGTGGGAGAGTGAGAGGATTACGTGTGTATGTAGGAAACATCACCTATGTCACCGACTTTGTGATTGTAGAAGATATTCGTCCGGTAGTAGATGCATTCTTGACTCAAGTAGTTTTTGGGAAGCCGTTTTTTGAAGCCTCTAAAATGAGTTATGACCCGTCTCTAGGGATAGTTAGATTCAAGGATGAGACCGATGAGGTAGCCTACCAAATTCCATTTAAGATCGAGCAATACCGACTCTTGTCAAACCTTGAGAAAGAGCATAAGCAAGCGGTCTACTATAGGAATGATGAGGATAGACGTAGGGGAGTAGACTATGTTATGGGTAGAATATTTGGTTTCTACAAAGAATGCTTGCGACTAGGCCCGGAATATAAGACTAAACCCGAGGATGACCTAAAGACCGTGACCAGAGATGAAGTCACGTAATAGAGTGACTTTGAGTCTAGCTACAAGACTCGTTAATAAAGAAAAGCGCTTCTTGGGAGGCAACCCAAGCTTTATTTGTTTTGTTTGTTTGTTTATTTGATTTTATTTGTTTCCGTATGTATGTTTTATTTTTACTATTATTTATGATTCATGTTTCAAATTACATTGTGAAAATGCTTTATTTTGTTTTTAACTTCGTCTTAACTACATATAAAGGTATTTTGCAAAAGATAAGTGTAAGGGAAATCTAAATTTGTTTATAAGAACGAATTGAACATGAATCGTAATAATATAAAATGAACATACATATTCATATTTGTTTGAGTCAAATGCTTGTATCGAGTCATAATGAAATTTTGCAGGATTCCAGGAATTAAGGTATTTGTTTTTCCAGAAATTTTCCGGAAACTAAACATGAAAATTCTGTCAGATCAGTTCTGACGGCGTCAGGCATTATAACCTGACGGCGTCAGGCACTAATTCCAGAAAGTTTTTGAAAGTTTTGTTTTTCTGCCGGGATTATGAAATTTACTGCATCTTTAACTCCAGGAATCTGCAAACATTCATTCCACAAGCATTATATCCTTATATAGATTTTACCGCCGATTTTACGCAAGGTTTGCCTAGATTGTTTTCTCAGGTTTAACAGGTTATATTGGACAAGGAGACGTACATGGAATCAAGCTTTTGGCGCTGCTTTAATCTTGAAGATATTACATCATCTTGGAAGAAGATCTAACCATGTTACCACACGATCCACACCAAACGAATCAGGGGAGTATTTGTTTCATTCTTTCATTTTCTTTACTTTTACATCTTTTTAGTGAACATTGGGGACAATGTTCGGCTTAAGTGTAAGGGGGTGGGGGGTAAATGAAGACACCTTAGAGAATGCTATTACGCTTGATTTTTGTTTGTTTAATGGTAGATGTGTAATAAAACTGAGAGAAATATTTGTTAGGGCAATTTTTACAACATATAGGAGTGAAACTTTAGGCATAATAAGCGTCTCATGGATAGGGAATTTTATTACTAGCACAAAAATCGTACCACTCAAAATTTTATAAATAAGGTAGTGACCATCCGAGTGTTCGATTAATTGACTAACGCGCTAGCGATCTAGTGTATGACTTGGTGACCATCCGTTATGCAAATAACGTGCCAGCGATCCAAGAAGTGCAATAGTGACCATCCGTTAGTTGAAGCGTCAAGGACTCACGCTAGCGATCTACTAAGTTTATTTAGTATGCTTGTTTGTGTACCGGTAGTATTTGGATTCTAGAACTTGCGTTAGTGACCATCCCAAATCCACAAGTGAGACTACATTTGTGTAGTTAGATCTACTACATGATAAGAAGCATTAGGATAACCCCTTGTTTTACACCTGTAATATAATTACATTGACTTCATTGGTCAAGTAATTTTCCCACACCCTTAGCGTTGTACTCATTTTTAGTACACGATACCCCTAGTACACCCCTCAGAGCCTATCTTTTCATTTCTAACTTTAAGCATTTTACTTAAAGGAAGAATTTGTTTACAATCCACCCCAAATGTACACCCAAATCGCCTTAGCCTACCTTGTATGCACTCACCTTTAGTGTATTATTGTGACAACATTTGTTTAAACCCTTAGTTAATTGTCTTATTGATTACATGGTTGCTAAGTCGAGTCATAACTTGTACATATTGTTTTGGGACGATTGGGACTCATGGGTAAAGTACTAATGTAATAGAGTAATGGGGAAGAACATCAATTATTACCCCCATATGTACGTTAATGTTTTAAAGTACTCTAAGTTTTTCGATTATCTTAATTCGAGTCATTAGAAGAGTTAATTGTAAAGTATGTAAAAGTTCAAGTGTAAGGGGAGAACCGAGGCCCCTATAATGTATTATTTTGGATGGTAGGGCAAGAGTGTATGCAGAAAAAAACAAAAAACAAAAAAAAAACAAAAAAAAATTCGAAAAAACAATAAAAAGCGAAAAAAATTTGGAAAAAGAAAAAGAGAAAAAAACATACGGACTACCATCCCGTTTCCTTTTATGTTTATTTATGTATTTGTTATTTTCTTTTTAGCTTAAGTTGAGTCGAGTCTTGGCTTAGCAACGCCACATTGTGCATGTATTTGATTAAGATAGTTAACTCGCCACCACTAAAAATATCCTTTATTCCAACAAACCGTGTTTATCATATCTCTACACCTAACGTTACAACCCTTAAAAAGCCCTCTTTGATAGTTTATTTTAGGTGCTTACGCCAAGTGGAGGAGATTTTTGATCATTTCCCAAGCCTATGGTAATCTATTTGCTAAAGGCTAGTGTATGATTTCCGTGCTTTTTATGACTAGGGTGGAATAACTATTTGTTGTAATTACTTTTATATTAGTGTTAAATGACCCCTAGCTCATATTTTGATTGGAATAAAAGCGCATTTGCTTGAGGACAAGCAAATCTCAAGTGTAAGGGTAATTGATGAAGCGAAAAGTGTTACGCTTTTACGGAGTCATTTAATCCCTAAATCGTTATTTTATAATCAAATATTGCCTTAAATCGTTCCTTTTGTCATTTTAGGTACTTTCAGGAGGAATTGTGGAAAACATTGCATTTTGGACGTTTTTGGAGCATAAAAGTGAAGAAAACGACAAAGTCTCAAATCAAGCTGGAATTCCTACCTGACGACGTCAGGCTTTGGTTGCTGACGCCGTCACCTGAAGATAAAGGAGTGGATTCAGACTCTACTAGACGACCAAGGAAGGATTCTACAAATTTACACCTGATGGCGTCAGGTGTTACAAGTCCTAGGCCGTCAGGTGTTAAGCTAAAGAGAGATGGCCCAGAAGGTTTTAAAGGCTGACGGCATCAGAAGTAGATCTAGGTGATCCGATAACTCTAGACACGGCGAGTTGACGGTGTTAGGATTTATAACCTGACGCCGTCAGAATGTATTTTCTATATATATATTAGGATTTTTTCTTCATTAAGTGTGTAACTTTTGGGAGAACTTTAGGGATAAACCCTAGGTCGAATTTTCTGCCTTTTTCAAGGGCTTTTCACCCTTGATTCATCCATGATTAATTAAAGATAAGTCTTCCATCAAATCATTCAATATGTCTATGTGTTGTGTGATTATATCTTTTGCTTATCTTTCAATTAACATGCTAGGCTAGGTTTCTCTTGTGTTTGCTTAGATCTAATGAAACCTAGCTATTGATTACTTGTTGTTGGTTTGTTATTGATTGTTGTGGGTGGGTGATGTAGATGTTAGGCTTAAGAAAACTGGCTAACTTCCAATTGGTGACTTGCTTGAACGTCTTAAGAAACATGAATCGGATGTGTACTACGATTATTTGGTTGTATTTATTGCATGAGTAATTACTAGTGATTTCATAGTTTGGATACTAAACGTGTCGCTATAGAATGAAGTTTGCGCTTATAGAGTTAGGGAAGATCGTACACGGCCCTACGAATGGTATTAAGGAATACAACCCGTCATCCACACAATTGTAACAAACTAATTAACCGGCAAAAGATAGCTAGGGAGTAATGAAATCTAACTAAACACACTTTTCTCCATATTAGTTTCACAACCACTTTTATTTTCTTGTTATTTTATTTTATTTGCATTAGTAGATATTTGGGTTAGTTGACTAGCAACTAATTCCGCCCACTCTTCCAAATACCCGAGATTTTTACTTGCTTTCCATAAAATATAAAAATACAAAAAGAATCATCCCTCACCCTTAGACCTAATTAGAGTAGTTTTCAATCCTAACGACACTATTCCCCGAGAGAACGATCAATCCCCCGGTACTTGCCACTTCACTATACTACATCGGTCAGGTACACGGCCTGGTGGGGATTGCAAGCTTCTCAAGATCCCTTGAGAGGTAAAACCTGCTGCGTAGGTCACAAACTACGCATCAATTAACTAAACATAAGTTAGGAAACTCTTTTGTTTCATAAAAATATAATTTACTTGTTAAAAGGACTAGTTTTGTAAATGTTTTCATGCATAAGGGTATATATGGTAACTTTCTGAAAATATGAAGTCTAGGGAATATTTTTGACATTTCTTAGAAGCAATAAGTATAAGGACCCTTTTTGTAAAGTTCTAAAACCTTAGGATAGAAAGTAAAATAAGTTATAAACTTATAAGGACTAGTTTTGCAAATATTATTAAGTTAAGGGTATAAAGGGTAAATAGTGAAAGTTAGTGTAGTTTAAGGACCATTTATGTCATTTCTCTAAAATATATAACTATAGGGGCTGAATGTGTAAAGTTTAGATAGTTATATGCTTAAATGTATAAGTTTATAAGTTTAGGGTAAAAATTGTAAATATGTAAACTTGAAGGGTATAAACGGACTATTTTCATATAAGTATAAAACCTATTTTTAGTTATCAACATAACACAATACTAGGGAGCTTCATGTGAGGGGTTTCATTTGAGTATTCGTTTTGACAAGTTTGCTGGGTTTACGATTTAAAGTGCCTTGGCTCCTCAAACGTTTATTACAATATGACCTCTGAATTATGATGGCCCGAACGGTGTTATGTTATAACTAATATCTAATAACAACATGACACAATACTAGGGAGCTTCATGTGAGGAATATGTACTTCTGAATTATGATGGCCCGAACGGTATTATGTTAAGTAACATAATACAATACTAGGGAGCTTCATGTGAGGAGTATGCATTTCTGGATTATGATGGCCCGAACGGTGTTATGCTATAT
>LBNU01008665.1:208216-228933 GCA_014162995.1 Artemisia annua | reverse complement strand
CCGAACGGTGTTATGTTATAACTAATATCTAATAACAACATGACACAATACTAGGGAGCTTCATGTGAGGAATATGTACTTCTGAATTATGATGGCCCGAACGGTATTATGTTAAGTAACATAATACAATACTAGGGAGCTTCATGTGAGGAGTATGCATTTCTGGATTATGATGGCCCGAACGGTGTTATGCTATATCTAGAAACCCTAAGAGTGATTACTTGAACCTAGACTAGGACTTGACATACACACACCTACACTACCCCCAGGATACGTGAGTGAGCTGTCTAAACCCTTACCCTACTTACCTTAGACTCAGGTGAGTCTTCATTGCCTCACTTTTAAATGCTTTACAACCCTGTGAGGGGGGATACATGCTTACTTTTTCTCTTTAAACCGAATACAAGTCTTTTTCTTTGGTTATTGCACGAGTGTTACTATCTGTCACTATTACATAACTAAATTCATGACCTTAATCACTTGTGGGGGTACCCAAGTGAACACGAATATAGTTGATAGATCTGTTGGAGATTGACAACTCCCGTTGGTTTGCCTGTGTCTTGGGTACCAATAAGTACTATATTTGAACCCTCTCTGAAGGATTAACTTTGGCAAGTTATCCTTCCCGTCCCATCATGGTTTGGTCTGCAGACCCCATGACCTGGACTGTTAACGTATGGTTCATGAGCTCAGTGCAATATATCGACTCTATCTCTAAAACTCTTCCACACATAGGGTTTCTGCAGAACTCTGTGGAACTTGTATTCACTCTCTATCTACTTAAACCTATNTGAAGGATTAACTTTGGCAAGTTATCCTTCCCGTCCCATCATGGTTTGGTCTGCAGACCCCATGACCTGGACTGTTAACGTATGGTTCATGAGCTCAGTGCAATATATCGACTCTATCTCTAAAACTCTTCCACACATAGGGTTTCTGCAGAACTCTGTGGAACTTGTATTCACTCTCTATCTACTTAAACCTATAACTCTCACTCAACCTTCGTGTTGACTCTTTAAGCATGTTATCCTAGGTATATGAGCACTTTAGGAACCCTGGCACGGAGCGGCAATGGACATGAGGACGTCCAGACTAGTTATCATTCATCTTTTGCTTTTAAGACGTATTTTAGGGACCTCTCTTTTGGTAAAAGTATATCTTTTACTGTAAAAACTCTGATGAATAAATGAATGATAACACCTTTTTCAAAAACTTCTCTTTTCGAGTCGTTTTCTATTATCTTGTCTTTGTTTCCATGAAGTAATACCCCAGACCTAACATCCGATGCGGTCTATGAAAATAGGGGTGTTACAAATAGTACTAGTTGGATCAATGTTATTGGTTAGGGAAGTGATATCTACACATAAAGTTTTACTTTGCACACATAATTTAGTGCATTGAATACTTGTCCTCATGCATTGAATGCTTGTTCTCACACATCAATTTCATGTGTACAAAGTAAAACTCTATTTGTAAATATCATTTCCCTATTGGTTATTGTTACTTCAAATTGATAATGTCAAACATCACCACTGGTATGGAATGTTGTTCGTATACAACCTTAATCGGTTTGACTTTTAAAAGTAGACATATGTGTAAAAAAAAGGGTCCATAACCACTGGTGTGGACTAGTTCTTGTTATAAAACTATAACCACTTTGACTTTTAAAAGTCAACAATTCATACAAAATGGATCACAAGTTGTCCATGTTTGACTTTTTACAGTTAACTCTTATTCCATTTGCATCATGTACGACCCTTTATCAATTAAGCCTGCAATTGTGAAACCACAAATGCATAAAAATACCCTGTCAAACCACAAATGATTACAAATGTTGCATATTTGCCTAACTAGTAAGCTTTCATAACTTTTGCTACTGCAATTGTCTTACAACCATTATTAAATTTTCTACAACACATAAACAGGCGTAAAATAAATTGTCTTAAAATATAAGATACATGACCATAACATAAGGTAATTGTTTTTGTGATTGCAACGTCAAAGAAATCAATTCATTGACTCTTTTATGCCATTCTTGCTCTCTTCTTCCTTTGACTTCCACCATCCTCTGTTGCTTGTGAATCCATTGGCTGACTTGTTCTTCCAGATACTTCACTAGCTTCCACGTCTGCTACACCTTCCTTTGCTGCTACCTTATTCCTTTTTCCACTAACTTGCTTCTCTTTTGGACCTATACAAGCTCTCTTGTTATGGCCCTTTCCATCACATTTACTACAAGAGAATGTATTGCCCTTCTTTGACAGCTTCCCATCCTTCACCATCATCTTCATAACTTTCTTAGCTGTCACACCCCGCCAAGGCGGAACGCGAGTGTGTAACTTTATGGATATCATCACAACACCTGGTGTCTAAATAGAGAAATACTACATGCACATAAAATAGAGCAAAGTACAAACACAAAGAGTTGTAACAATACCCCAAAAGATAATAACCAAAACAAACCTGCAAAGGTATCTTCAACCAAATCAAACAAATTCATATCCAAACACATAGACAATTCATTCTCAAATGCAACCAAAGTCTCTTCTAGTCACTTCCTTCTATCTTATCCTTAGAATGCTCACCTGAAAATGATGCTTAAAACGTCAACATAATGTTGGTGAGATTCATAGGTTTAAGACACACATTCACACTCAAGGCAACCAGTTCACTGTGATTATAAAACATAGCTGGACAAATAATCTAAAGTTATCATACAAGCTACAAGTATCCATTAACCAACCATCACACAACAAGGCAACTATCGGGCCGGAACGTGACCCCCGCTCCAAAACACATCATCAATTGGGTCGCATGCGCGAGCAATAGGATAAGCATCCTCCCAATTGGAAATCACACAACATCAATTAGGTCGCTAACCTAATCGGAAATCACATATCACACAGCATCAATTAGGTTGCTAACCTAATCGGAAATTACATATCACACTTTCATGTACCACATAGCATTAATACGATAACATTATAAGTCCAAGCTCTTTAAACACACATAATCACAGTAACTCAAAACATTTAAGACAAGCATCATTCCCATCCCAAGTTTAAAACAAAGTAAAAAGTATGGGACTATGAACTCACCTTAACTCTGCAGCTTCCAACAATTCACAATCACAATCTAACAACACACAAACAGATACACATTACATACGGCCAAGCTAAAAGCTATAACCCAAGTAATATTCATATGATGGATGTCTAAGGTTCATATGATCCACCATGGATCTCCTAGACTCCATACTAAACACTAACAACCAATAACACTCACTAAATCCCTTGCACTCATAAACTCAGAAAACGCAGAATTTTAGGGTACTTTCACCCACATAAAATAATGACCAAACAAGCTTAAAAACTCACACCAAAAATTCCCCATGGTATCTCATAAGCATAAAAGCTAACCCCAGAAGCCCATGGTCGAACAACATACACAAGTACCCATAAGAAAATCAAACTTGTTAACTATCCAGATTCGGATCTGAACACACACCAAAAGTTTTTGATTTTATAACAATATTTACACAACTTTTTATCGCGAATCCTTTTCGTGGGAGTCTAACATAACCTAAAACTCAACTTTTCCAAAAGAGCTAACCTTAATAACACTTTTTCATCCACTAAGCACTATCAAACTTTTACCCAAATTCTGTCCCGGTTTAACAGCTTTGACACCTTATCTCGTAAAAATCAAAAGACTAACTTCCCGACCTCGAAATCAGTCGTGGTTGGACTTTTTGAAAAGCTCTTTCATTGAACTACAATTTAGAGTTAAAATTCGTGATCTAACTCATTACCAACTATTAAATAACTTCGTATCTTTACAGCCCTAACATTCTGTCCAAACCCTAACTCATTAACTAATGCGTTTAACGACCAAATCTCTTTACCAATCATCATAATATTATTAACCAATGATCCCAACATGTTTAACACCATTATTTTACAGAAGTTTACAAACCCTAGATCCATCATAATTAATATCACATGAATTGAATTAATAACTAAGTAATTATATGAAAACTAGTGTTAGAATTATACCTTGAACTTGATTTTAACTTCAAAAGCAAAACCCTAAATTTTTCTCCTTCCCCTCTAGCTTTGGTCGATCAAAATATGCAGAAAAAAGGGTTTGGGGTCGTTGGTTTTGCTTATATGGGTAGGGGTTGGGCTTGGTTGGGTTGGACTAGGTTTCCTTATTGCTAGGAATTGTTTTTGGTATCAAATTTGGTTTCCTTTTCCCCTAAAAACCCTCTAGCCGATTTCTATATAACACATACATATATTTTTATTATTTTTTTTTATCAAATTAAATTATTACTCTCAAAACCTTATACTTTTTATATTTTATGCGAACCCACAACGAAACCTAACGTCTTACGCGATAAACCTTCATTTTACGACAAACCGGAAAAATAATCATTTTCAAAACAAAGTTTCCAAAAATAGAATTCCACACTCTTTTTTAAATATAACTCATGAAAATAATCTCCTCGTAACTTACTCACGCTCAAACACTTGAACGAAGTCTCGTTACGCAAAACCGCAAAAACATCAAAACTACACAATTCATTTCCACACCACAAAGGTGTTAAAAATGAATTTACCAAACTCACACTACTCAAATCACTTCAATAACCTCACACGCAAAGGGATTTAGTACCATATTCCTACCAATCATAACTATATCATACATAACTCACACATATACCACACAAAAACACTTAATTCACACCAACCAAAGTTAAACGACTAGAGACTATTAGTCAAACTAATCTGCTAAAATCACGGTTGTCACATCATCCCCCACTTAGGGAAATCGCGTCCCGAGATTTAACAACTTGTCTCATCAACAACATCAAGAAAATCTATGGATATTTTAAGCGGCATAAAACCACACCATAAAACCATAAATCGATAACCATTCTTATGACGATGTGGGATTCTACCATGACATAAAAATCACAGAGAAAGAAGCACCAAATAAGAACCAACTAAATACCCGAATTCACACGATCGAAAACATCCCGATACTCCAACGACACACGAAAGTAAATACACTACTCCGATCAATAACACCAATGATCCAAACGACTTCTCACAGGTAAATACGATATCCCCGCATCTAGCTTCCACGATCTAAATCCAACTACAAATGATCTACTCACCAACCACATCAGCAAAACAAATTCGGATGCTTAAATCTCATCTGATTCTCACGTTCCCAAGTAAACTCAGGACCACGCTTCAAATCCCATTGTACTTTCACCGATACTAACTTACCACGCTTCCACTCTTAACATCTCAATCCATAATCTCAACAAGTTCCACATCAAACTGAATTTACGATTCGGGTGATCCCCCTGGTTCAATCATGAAGTTCTCGCGTATTCCAATAGAGGTTGGACTCGCACTGTCTTCTTGATTTAACCAGTACCTTCCATCACAGAGATGAAACAATGTTCCCACATATCCTTTGCAGTCTTCTGAGCAGTCCACACTGCCGAAAAGATTGGATTGGGAATTCCTGACATATGTAAGCTCAGCCTAGCTGCATTAGCCTTACATAACTGCTAGCTTTCTCTCAGGAGTTGTGATTCAGAAACTGAAAGTACGTGCAAAACATTGGTTGGAGGGCATTAGGATCACCTTGAAATCGTTCTGGTTGCAATTGAAATGCGACCACGAAGAGCACTCTCCTCATATACTTGCCCATGGAGGTGTTCTTCAGTTCGAGAAAACCGCAGAAATCTGCTTGAACCACTGAACATAAATTGACCTCTGGTGCTGAGATTGGTGGTATGTCCAAGAACCCGGCCTCATGACGCAGATTGTGACTAGTGATAGCTGCACACCAATTGGGACCGAGACCAATGGGTTTGCTTTGTTGTGTGTAGGACCGTTTGCATGGTCATGTGCGTTGCTAGGTGACGGTTGTGTGCCACTTGAGGCATTAAGAGTTGATGTTGAGGTACAGTGACGTCATGCCGAAACATTGTTGTTGAAACATGTGATCGATTTGGTTGTTGTGGGCTTGTGTGTGGTGTGTGTTGTTGTGATTGTAAAAAAGTAGAGATGGACGGTTTGAGACATCTTGATCTGATTACTGTAAATGGGGGGCATCTTTAAAGGATAAAACGTAGGTTCGCTGTTGTAAGATTAGTGCTGAGAGTTGTAGCTAACATCAATTCTGAAATAAGTGCACAACGGACACAGAAGAAACCGGTTACTCCGCCTAAAAAATGTTCCCATTCGCCAAGTAGAACAACCCCTATCTCGCAAGATACTCGCACGGAAACCAACTTATCGGCCAAGAAAGTTTGCTTATTCGCAAATAAAAGCTACTCGCAGAAAAAGGAAAAAAATTCATTATCGCAAGAAAGATCAATACCCTACCGCAGTACGATCAAAGTCAAAAATGGCTTACCTCGCCAGAAATCTTATCGCTGAAACTCATAGTAACCTATTCGCTAAACAAGTTCCTATTCGCTGTTGCCCTTAAACCTCAAATTCCTTGATCGCCAAAACCTAAAAAACCCTTAAAACCCCTACTGCTATTCAAATTTAACGTACAAAAATAAACAAGTTTAAAAAGGTTAGAAAGTTTTGAAGATCAAATAAAGATAAATAAGAGTAAATAAAACCGAGTTTAACGAGGTAAGAAAAGCAAGCTTTTAACGAACCTAAAATATTGCAACCCAAAAGGAATTAACTACCCAAAACTTTTTAAACATTTCTAAAAAAAAAAAACCAAACCACTAATATCCCTAGGCGAACATGATACCACTTTGTTAGGTCACCATAATCATAACATAACAAACCGATGAAATGAAAACAACCAAAGAAGAGAAGATGAAGATGAAGAGAATGGAAGAATCAATATGCGATATATGTAGAACTTGTATTCCAGAGAACCAACAAAGCCTAAATACAAGGCTTACACAAGTTGTATATAGCGGGAAGTCCAAGGGTTCTTCCCATAATCTTACCAAACTTTACAGGCATGGCCCTTGGACTCTCCTCAACATGTGTAAACATACGCATCATAAATTAACCTAAACATAAACTGATAAATGTATAAACATAATAAGTCATAATATGCAACTATTACCAATGTAATGACCGACACTTTTCATAACGTGAAACGCTGATCCTAACACCATAATCTGTAATCTCAACAAGTTCCACATCAAACTGAATGGTTTTGTCAACCTTAACTTCATCTAATGGCACATGCCAACTAGCATCCGCCAAAAACTTCTTCAGATTAGATACATGAAACGTATCATGGACTCTACCTAACTCCTGAGGCAATCTCAATCGTCATGCCACAAATCCAATCTTTTCCGTAATCTCAAACGGTCCTACATATCTCGGTGCTATCTTGCCTTTCTTACCAAAACGTACAAAAACCTTTCCAAGAACACACTTTCAACATCACAAACCACCAACAATAAACTCTAAAGGCTTACGGCGACTATCCGCATAACTCTTTTGATCATCTCTCGCTGCCTTAAGTCCTTCTAAATCTGCAAACCATACCCGTAGTCTCTCGTTCCAGTTCAGGATCAATTAGTTGGCTTGTTCCAACCTTTACCCACAGAACAGGTGATCTACACTTCCTTCCATACAACATTCCAAACGACGCATACTAAATAATAGAATCATAACTGTTGTCATAAGAGGTCTCAGCTAAGGGTAAATGCATACCCCAGCTTCCTCCAAACTCAAAAACACCCATGCTTTCAGCTCTCCATCCAACGCCTGATTGGTACGCTCACTTAGTTCATTCATTTAAGAATGATAAGTCATACTCATCTACATACGCGTTCTCAAAGCTCTATAAAATACTTACCACAATCGCGAAGTAAGTATTTCATCTTGATATAAGCTGATTGACGTGATACTCCATCTCTCTCTACCTTTTCAACATCAACATCCCCAATACATTTGTTGATATCAACCTTCACCTTCAAGCTTATCAAATACTTGCTAAGGCACTTGTATTCCTCTTCACACTTGCTTCTCAATACATTTCTCGCTTAGGTAATAATACGTATTATCCACCCTAGGATGTATCAAATACCTTGCACGATTGATGTCCTCATGATTCCTTCCAATGGAACCAATAACTGGTCCGCAAAGTACTATCCTCCATAAACTCATTCTTCTTACATGTTCTACTAGTGGGACCCATATCCGATCTAGGAAATATAGTCGACCATCCTCCTTTCTCTCCCTTTGTTGATCTAATCCCACGCAACATCTCAACCATAGCGTTCTCATCCTTGAGAGCTTCCTCTTGCTCTGCCAATATCTTACTCTTATTTCCTGACTGCAACGTCATATTCATAGCTCGCACACGTTTAAGCTTAATCCTCTCCTTCCTAATCAACGCATCAGCCACCACGTTCGCTTTTCCAAGTTGATAGCGAATCTCACAATCATATTCACTAAACAATTCAACCCATCTTCTTTGGCGCATATTCAGCTCCTTCTGAGTGAAAATATGCCGAAGACTCTTATGATCAGCGTAACCAATATTTCTTCGTGCCATACAAATAATGTCTCCAATTCTTGAGAGCGAATACAACCGCACCAAGCTCTAGATCATGAGTGATATAATTCTCCTCATGGATCTTGAGTTGTCGGAAAAACATAAGCTATCACTTTCCCTCTCTGCATTAGTACACATCCAACCTTAATTCGACGCATCACAATACACACAAAATCATTTGGCCCATCCAGTAACGTCAGTATAGGTGTATTACACAAACTATCCTTTAGCGACTGAAAAGCCATCTCCCGTTCTTCTCCCCAAACATACTTCTTGTTCTTCTAAGTCAACAAAGTGAGGGGTTTAGAATTCTTTGAAAAGTTCGCTATAAATCTTCTACAGCACCCAGCCAATCCTACGAACGAGCGTACCTCAGACGGCGTCGTAGTATCCTTCCAATTCTTGACCGCTTCAATCTTACTAGGATCCACATGTACACCTTCACTATTCACCACACGTCCAAGAAAATGTACCTCTTGTATCCAAAACTCACATTTCGATAACTTGACATACAACTTTTCATTCTCTAGCAACCAAGTATCAACTTCAGATGTTCTCCATGCTCTTCCTTCGTATTAGAATAGATCAAGATATCGTCAATGAACACAATCACAAACTTATCCAAATTGGGCTTACACGCGCGATTCATCAAATCCATGAATACCGATGTCTTAACCGTTAACTTGTTTACTCCCGATAGCCAATACACATCCTGTACGAACCATCCTTCTTCTTAACAAACAACACAGATACTCCCTGCAGGGAATGAGTAGGCAGAATAAACCCCTTCTACTCGTAGTACATCGCCATCTTCTGAAGGGATACAAACCACCTCTTCACGGCATATTACTTCAGCCTTATACCTAACCAACCAATCCATCCCTATCACCACATCAAAACTTCCAGACAGAAATACTCCCTAACATTATAGTACACCCACGAATAACTTTATCAGCTTCTACCTCTCTACCACAAACTACTTCAATCACAATAATCATCAAGCTAACTCATACCAGTGAACACTCACGCCAATACATTGCAAACCAAGCGAAGAACGTAAAGACTCCTTCGTACAACGTTCGAATTAAGATCATAGAAAAAACATCGATACTAACAGATCACACAACATGTCACGAAAACCAATTGGTGTGTAAAGGAGGGATTAAAATCTGCACCAACTTATCACAAACCAACAGGACTCAAAGAATAGTATAACATTCATTCGAGGAATGAATGCATGGAATAACCAAAGAAACGTACCAATTCCCAATGAAAACAAATCCGAATAACTAATATCAATCTCAACACCGAATAGGAAGAATATGGCACCTGTACCATCATGGTACGAATAGGGATGCCATCCAGATATTTAGGTATGCAAACGGAGAATCTAGCAAACGAATCAACTTAAATATCACCACATTATTACCAACCGATAATTGAGGTATCATCATATGATAGGTAGGATGGAATCTTACCACCTACACCTCAACATATAACTACTGCCCAAACGGTTAAGAGAATACTTCTCTAACCATGCAGCCATCACCAACATCATATCACATAACATCTACCACAACATATAACAACAAACATCAATCAATGTAATCATGGTCACAAGTCCATGTGTGTGATACCCTTATAATTATGTTCGCGACCATAGTTATAAGGCCTATTCCACACGCATACTTACTTCCATAACCACACATCTTAATGTTAACGCACATATATCACATAGCACCTCATAAACATCACAGTCCATGCTATCATACTTGCAAGTCCACTTGTGTTGTGACACATGGATAATTATGTTGGCCACCATAATTATCTATGCCCCCTTTCATAAGTGTACTCCTTCCTATGATCGCACTTCATGCAAACAATCATCTCACATGGAACAATTCCAAGAATCACGTAAACCCTATCATCAAAATAACACGGATAAGATCGATACAATACTCAAGAGTAATCGAGCTCCAACATGGCTCCAGACGGCAAAAGACAATATAAACATTCCAAAACGTAACACAAAACAAAAGACGTCGCTCAACGGCTCAGACTCCATTCTCGCACTTACTCCTCACTCAGATCGGTTAAACTTACTACTCGCTGCGGACTCTAGATTCGAATCCACACCATTCCATCTTAACTCCCCTTCATCTTTACTCAACCACCCATTCCTGTTTCCTACATGTTGAGGTAGTCGACAACATGCAAAACCATCTCTATTTCTTTCTTCCAATTCCTTATGATTCACAAGTGCATACAAATCACAAGATTTAGACTAAACCACTCCCCCATCTTCAAGGAATTAGGGACACTTTCTAGGGTACTTAGTGGTGAAGCCTTCCTTATCGGCCACCTTCGTCTCGTACCCTTCTTTTTCCTTTCCATCCACATCCTCTAAGGTTAACTTCTCTTCAATCGCACACGGAAGCATGCTAGTAGGAACTAGGGTCCTTCTGTTGACCCGCTTCATCCTACCAACTTTCTTGCAACCCGTAGCGCGTAGTCCAACGAAAATTGCTACGTGCAGGAGATGCCATACCAAAAACAATAACATATACAAAACTAAATATCGAAAAACATCGGACGTCCAAAAAAAACTCAAATAAACATCTCATATATTAGGAAAATAGACATGTAAGATACTATACTTACACATATGTCCTAAATGCAACTATATGAGGGACTCCTAGGTTATAGTCTAGGTTAAACCACCTAATTCTCTATAACCAAAGCTCTGATACCAATCTGTCACACCCCGCCAAGGCGGAAACGCGAGTGTGTAACTTCATGGATATCATCACAACACCTGGTGTCTAAATAGAGAAATACTACATGCACATAAAATAGAGCAAAGTACAAACACAAAGTGTTGTAACAATACCCCAAAAGATAATAACCAAAACAAACCTCCAAAGGTATCTTCAACCAAATCAAAAATATTCATATCCAAACACATAGACAATTCATTCTCAAATGCAACCAAAGTCTCTTCTAGTCACTTCCTTCTATCTTATCCTTAGAATGCTCACCTGAAAATGATGCTTAAAACGTCAACATAATGTTGGTGAGATTCATAGGTTTAAGACACACATTCACACTCAAGGCAACCAGTTCACTGTGATTATAAAACATAGCTGGACAAATAAATAGAGTTATCATACAAGCTACAAGTATCCATTAACCAACCATCATACAACAAGGCAACCATCGCACAACAAGGCAACCATCGGGCCGGCACGTGACCCCCGCTCCAAACCACATCATCAATTGAGTTGCATGCGCGAGTAACAGGATAAGCATCCTCCCAATTGGAAATCACACATCATCAATTAGGTCGCTAACCTAATTGGAAATCACATATCACACAGCATCAGTTAGGTCGCTAACCTAATCGGAAATCACATATCACACAACATCAATTAGGTCGCTAACCTAATCGAAAATCACATATCACACTTTCATGTACCACATAGCATTAATACGATAACATTATAAGTCCAAGCTCTTTAAACACACATAATCACAGTAACTCAAAACATTTAAGATAAGCATCATTCCCATCCCAAGTTTAAAACAAAGTAAAAATATTGGACTATGAACTCACCTTAACTATGCAGCTTCCAACAATTCACAATCACAATCTAAACAACAAACAAATAGATACACATTACATACGGCCAAGCTAAAAGATATAACCCATGTAATATTCATATGATGGATGTCTAAGGTTCATATGATCCACCATGGATCTCCTAGACTCCATACTAAACACTAACAACCAATAACACTCACTAAATCCCTTGCACTCATAAACTCAGAAAACGCAGAATTTTAGGGTACTTTCACCCACATAAAATAATGACCAAACAAGCTTAAAAACTCACACCAAAAATTCCCCATGGTCTCTCGTAAGCATACAAGCTAATCCCAGAAGCCCATGGTCTAATAACATACACAAGTACCCATAAGAAAATCAAACTTGTTAACTATCCAGATTCGGATCTGAACGCACACCAAAAGTTTTTGATTTTATAAAAATACTTCCACAACTTTTTATCTCGAATCCTTTTCGTGGGAGTCTAACATGACCTAAAAATTAACTTTTCCAAAAGGGCTAACCGTAATAACTCTTTTTCATCCACTAAGCACCATCAAACATTTACCCAAATTCTGTCCCGGTTTAACAGCTTTGACACCTTATCTCGTAAAAATCAAAAGACTAACTTCCCGACCTCGAAATCAATCGTGGTTGGACTTTTTGAAAATCTCTTTCATTGAACTTAGAGTTAAAATTCGTGATCTAACTCATTACCAACTATTAAATAACTTCGTATCTTTACAGCCCTAACATTCTGTCCAAACCCTAACTCATTAACTAACGCGTTTAATGACCAAATCTCTTTACCAATCATCATAATACTATTAACCAATGATCCCAACATGTTTAACACCATTATTTTACGGAAGTTTACAAACCCTAGATCCATCATAATTAATATTACATGAATTGCATTAATAATTATCCAATTATATGAAAACTAGTAACAAAAGTATACCTTGATCTTGGTTTTAGCTTCAATAATAAAAACTCTAAATCTTCTTCTTCTCCACCCTCTCTTAATCGACCAAAGACCAGCAAAATTGTTTTAGGGTGTTTGGGTTTGTTTATATATTATTTGTGGATAATCCTTGGGCCCAAGAATCATATTTGGACTCAAATTGGGTTTCCTTTTCCCCCTTTTTACCCAAAACCTGCCACCCCTATTATTATATATTTATTATTTTTTATTTTTTTATTAAATTTATTTATTACATTCAAAACCTCATACTTTTCATATTTTATGCGAACCCACAACGAAACCTAACGTCTTACGCGATAAACCTTCATTTTACGACAAACCGGAAAAATAATCAGTTTCAAAACAAAGTTTCCAAAAATAGAATTCCACACTCTTTTTAAATATAACTCATGAAAATAATCTCCTCGTAACTTACTCATGCTCAAACACTTGAACGAAGTCTCGTTACGCAAAACCGCAAAAACATAAAAACTACACAATTCATTTCCACACCACAAAGGTGTTAAAAATGAATTTACCAAACTCACACTACTCAAATCACTTCAATAACCTCACACGCAAAGGGATTTAGTACCATATTCCTACCAATCATAACTATATCATACATAACTCACACATATACCACACACAAACACTTAATTCACACCAAACAAAGTCAAATGAATCGAGACTATAAGTGAAACCAATCTGCTAAAATCACGGTTGTCACACAGGAGGGTATGGTTTTATATCTCAGGTTCAAACACGAAGCATTTGGAAAGTTCAAAGAGTGGAAGCAGTTAGTAGAGAATCAGACTGGGAGGACGGTTAAGAAGCTAAGGACAGATAATGGTCTTGAGTTCTGTAACCGGGAGTTTGAGCAGCTATGCACTGAGAGTGGGATCGCTAGACATTTGATAGTTGTCGGGACGCCGCAGCAGAATGGATTAGCAGAACGGATGAACAGAACTCTCATGGATAAGGTACGCTGTTTATTAATTCAGTCTGGATTGCGCAAGACCTTCTGGGCAGAAGCGACATGTACGGCCGCATATCTTATAAATAGGTCACCATCGACAGCGATTGAGGAAAAGACACCTATGGAGATGTGGTCGGGACATCCAAGTGATTATGGGATGTTGAGGATTTTCGGTTGTGTCGCATATTCACACGTTAAACAAGGTAAGCTCGAGCCGAGAGCGGTAAAATGCGTTCTTTTGGGGTATCCTGAAGGTGTAAAGGGGTATAGGCTATATAGGCTTGATAATGAATCACCTAAGATAGTCACTAGCAGGAACATGGTCTTCAATGAAAGTGTCATGTACAAAGACACGTTGAAGGATTCTGGTGCAGTTACTGATAAGTCTGTTGAGGAATTACAGGTTGAGGTGGAACTGCAAAGGTTAAATAATCATACGCTTGAGGAAGATCAGACAGATGATTAGGAAGATAGCGATGATGAAGATGCAGGGGATCAGGATCATGATCAAACACCGGATCTCACAGATTATCAGTTGGTTCGGGATAGAGAGCCAAGGACAAAAACAAAACCTTTGAGGTTTCGGGATGGGAGTAATATGGCTGCTTNATGTACAAAGACACGTTGAAGGATTCTGGTGCAGTTACTGATAAGTCTGTTGAGGAATTACAGGTTGAGGTGGAACTGCAAAGGTTAAATAATCATACGCTTGAGGAAGATCAGACAGATGATTAGGAAGATAGCGATGATGAAGATGCAGGGGATCAGGATCATGATCAAACACCGGATCTCACAGATTATCAGTTGGTTCGGGATAGAGAGCCAAGGACAAAAACAAAACCTTTGAGGTTTCGGGATGGGAGTAATATGGCTGCTTACGCGTTTGCTGCAGCAGAGGAAGAAGATACTCATGAACCATTGACATACCAGGAGGCAGTTGCTTGTAAAGATAGATCTAAGTGGAAAGCTGCTATGGATGAAGAGATGGATTCTCTGGAAAAGAATGAGACCTACGAGTTAGTAGATCATCTAGCTGGGCAAAAGCTGGTGAGCTGCAAATGGCTGTTCAAGATTAAGGAAGGGATTGAAGGTGTTCAAAAGCCTAGGTATAAGGCAAGTTTGGTGGCTCATGGATTCACACAAAGGGCAGGCGATATGTGCCTTTTTCCACATATCTTTTCGTCCAATTTTCGAGTCAAAACAATCAAAAACACTTCAAAATGGTCAAATAACATCACAAATATCCTTGGAGTGTGTTTTTGCGTGTTTCAGGTACAAAGGATTGAAAACAGACGAAAAACGAGCAAAATATGAAGAATTGTCAAAATCAGTCCATGTACTTTTGGAAATGACAGAAATAGTCCCTAGAGAGAAGTAATTGAAGAAAAGCCAACAAAAGTCCTCCAACAATCCTAAAATCACAAGTTTGATCCTTGGATTACATTTTCAGAAATTTACAAGTTCAGTCCCTCAAGTTTGCAAATTGGCAGAAATGGCCCCCGGGAATTACACTTTGAAGAAAAATGACAAAATGAACCTCGGGAATTCAAGACTTGTCAAAAAATGGCCCTTGAATGAACTTTGGAAAAATGGCAGAAGTGACCCCTCAGAAATCAGAAGTTACAATATTGGTCCTTGTGCTTGTACTTAACTAAACCAAATAGATCCCTAGTAAACCTAACACACTTTATCCCTAAACCATTAACCCTTAACCTCCTTAGCGCATGAATTCCAGCAGCCCACTAATAAATAAAGCCCAAAACACCCCACGTTATAATCCACCCAGGTCAAACACTCAGTCAAACATACCCTTCTTCCCTCTCCCCGTTTTACCCACCAGTTAACACACCATCACCCCCAACATCCACCTGCAACACACCACCTCCTCAAAAGCTCCACCTCACATTCCCCCATCCCACTACCTTCACTAAACTCTCACAAAATTGTACCTACCACCAATCCACCCTGGCAATCCCAAATTTGCACCACACGTTTTCCCGCCAAAAATATAATAGAGGGCTAGGATTGATGAAGCTTTAATTGGACGAGTGGGATTTGTTCCAGGAAGCACAAGGACCAATTTATGACTGTTTGCACTCACAGAAGAAGCACACAAGGCAAAGATACCCTAGACTCAGTTTTTAGTATAAATAGGCAACAATTGTAAGCCTTAGAGGCATCCATCTCTTATGTCTTTACTTTCTGTATCTTTAGAATTAGTTTTGTAATCTTTTTATTCAAAGTAATTTAAGTTTCAGTTTTTAAATTCAAGCTTGTTCATTTTTTTTTTCAAATCTTCTTGCAAAAGTTGGTGTTTATGTTCAAATGTTGTTTCTATGTTCCATTAAGCTCATTTAAGTACTTTGTAGGCTTTCACAAGCTTAGTTCAATGGTTAAACAAGTTTTACTTTAAATCTAAAAAAAAAATATACAAAAAAAAAATAGAATTAATTCACTAAAAAATAAAAAAATCAAGAAGGAGACAGGACGAAGCAAGGAGCATGGTTAATCAAGGATGGCCATGGTTTTACAACCTCAGGGGAGGTGTTAGGATAGTTGTATTCTTGGTTCTTGGTGGGATCACACATGATAACTACTGAGTCCATTTTTCCATCTTTCTTGCATTTTTTTAACACTACAAAGCTTTTAGCTGATTATATCTGAGTTGTTGTGCTTATTTGGCATATTTCAGTTGTATCATTGCTTAAAAGTGCCAGCTTGTTCACTAGATTTCTTTATGCTCATATTTCTTAGTTTAACTGCCATTTTAGCTTAGTATTGATTTTTGAGTGTCTGTTGTTATTGAATGTGTTTTTGTGCTTATGTAAGCTCATTGCATCATATTACAACCTTGTGATTCAGATTCATGGTCCATATCAGTGCATAACTTTGAAAATCTTATAATCTCTTTCTTTAAGGACTGTTTGGAATTGCTTATATTGTTGTGTATTGTTGCTTTAAATGTTTAGGATTGCTTGCATACTTTTCTTAGGCTTAGATCAGTTCATAATAATAGTTACTTTTGTCAATTCCATGGCCAAAGTCAAAAGCTCACACACTTCCACCAAACAGATTAACTGTTGTGGATTGTGAGCCCAAAATCTTGAATTTAGCTTAGAAATTGTTAAGGTTGTCTAATTTAGGTTCAAATAGGATTAACATAACTAGTTTGATCAATTAGACTCAATCAAAATTCACTTAAGTCAACTTTGCTCAAAAACCTTAAAAGTCAAAATGGTTCATAGTCTGGAAATGGGACAGCTTTCAATGGAACTTCTAGGGTTCAAATCTGGTTGGAATTAAAAGAATTTTGATGTTTCATGAACCTTGCCAGCTTCTTAGTTTAAATCAAAAAGAAATTTGCAAAATGGTAATGAATTGATCACAAAGAAATGCTCATAAAATTGCCTATCTGACCAAAAGTTGCCCTGTTTCCTAGTTGACCCATTTTTCAATTGGCCTTAAGCTGGTCAAATCTGGGTGTGATCCCTTGTAGTTAGTTGATTTAGAAAGCCTCTCAGGTAGTTTTTAGGTTTGTGCTCTTAGTTTTCTTATTTGTGATTATTTGGTGGCTTATTTGGAGCCCTTATTTTGGCCTTTTGCAACTGCTACTGCTACAGTAAGTTCTTGTTGTTGGCTACTTGATTTTTGCTTTTTGTTGTCCTTGTGTGATCCCTTCTGTTATTATTTATTGTTTTTGTTGTTGTTTGTATGTTCGCATCAGCTTCTGTGAACTTGGGGCTTATTTGAGCTTATTCTATGCTTATTTGTGTTCTTGTTTTGATGCTGCTGTGTTCTTGAATCAATCTGAGCTTGTTGATTTTCTTGATGCTGATGGATTTTGTTGTTATTATTGTTCTTAGTTATTGTAATTGTTGTTGTTAATATGTTTGTATAAGTTTTGGTAGCTTATTTGAGCTCTTTGGCTTATTTGCTAGCTTATGTGATCTTGGCAGTTTTCAAAAAGAAAGCAAAGAAAAATTTTCAATTTGATTTCTAAATTTTGTAATCTGTTAGTGTCTAAGCGTTTGTGTTTGTGTTTTAAAAAAGATTTTTGCTTCACAACAAGTACTTTGTGTTTGTGTTTAACTGTTTGGCCAAAAAAAAAAAAATGTTTACAAAAAAATTGCAAAAGGCTTGGGTTGAACCCCTGACCTCTTGCTTAGAAACACAACACACTACACCTCAACCATCTGCCCTAGAGACTTTTTCGTTTATATCTCCCCTTATTTTTTATTTAACCCCTATTAACCCTTTTTGCTTAGTTGGCTTATTTGCTTAATTCTCTGCTTATTAGAACTGTGCCCAAATTTTTTTTTCTTAGGTTAAAATTAACTGGTATTATTTGTAGAAAAAATCTCAGAATTAATTAGATAGTTTTGGTATTTAATTTTAATTAATTAGTGTAAAATATTTTTAAATCATATTAATTAGAATTTTAATCCAATTTTTTTATTTTTATTTTTTTTTTTAATTTTCTTTTGTCATTTAGTGCGTTAGAAAATTGTTTTTAGGCTCGTAGGACTTGTGTAGCAAAAATTTTACGTTTTTATTTGTACGTTGACGTTTATCTTAAATAAACGTCACGTTTATTTGTTTACTTGTGATTTAGGATTCCCGATACCTATTTTTGATTCCCGTAGTGTTTTAGGATCTCCCTAGTTTGCCATTTGCCTTTTGCTTCCCCTTAGGTTATTTTATTTTCATTCTCGTTCATTAATTTCCAATCTCCGTTGATTTAACGTATAAAAATTCCAAATAACTCTCACAACCTTTCATACAAGATTTTAATCTCGATCTTTTCACGAAACTTTCCATTCACTCCTCATTGGGAAACGACCCGGGAAATCACTTCCCGGTCTCACAAATAAATATCACTTTCACGAGTTTACGAGGTAATCTTTTTTTCTAAAAGGTTTACTTGTATTTCTCCACGTCTTGTTGTCTCACGATAACATTGACCTCACGTTTGTTGATATTTTGATAAATTGTTTTGCACAAAAACACAACGAATCAAATGGCGCCGCTGCCGGGGAGGCTGTGTGTCGAAAGTCTCGTAAAGGTTTAAACGATTAGTCTTGTAGAACCTTCGCAAGAAGTTATTGCTTTCAAAAACTTATAAAAAACCAAAATATTTTTGTTAATACAAATATCGTCCTAAAAACGTTATTTATATTTTACGATCTTTTACCATGTTTTGTTAACGACAAAATATAAGGTAAAGTTTAGCAACAAGTTATAAACATGAGTTTAAGTATTTTACACATTTTGTTTAGACATAAACATAACCTTTAACTTGTTCTTATTACTTCTAGTTAAAATGATTTTTAATCATATTTAGAAATCTTTTATTACATCATACATAGCATCATGTTTCTTGTATTGTAGCTTGATCTTATTGAGATTTGTTGAAGATTTGAGTTAGATATACACTCAATGTATCCATGGAAGATATGGTAAGATCTTTGGTTAGATTTGTAAGATTTTATGGAAGATATGTTGTCAGAGATCCACGGATCCAAACGACAACAAGGACGGAACCATACGTTTGGTTCCGTCGGATCCGTGGTCTACTGATCTTGTTTTCCTATAAATAGCAAGCCATTCCAAGCTTATTTTTTTCATCACTTCTAATACATATCATTGCATATACTCTCCATACTTACATCTAACATATTCATACTTCATTCTTGTGAGATTCTTTTGTAGCAAGAAGATCACAAAATTCATTCAAGTCTCCAAGCAAAGTCGGAATACTTGTGTAGTGTACAAAGTGTGTATACTAGTGTTGTTATTATTGTTCCATTGAGTGTATTCATTATAGAGTGATCGGTTAGTATTTTAGTCCTCAAAATACATAGTGAAACGGGAGTGGTTGTGCCCTTGTAAAAGAACTCGACATTTAGCTTTGTGTCGGAAAAAGATTGTGTAAGCGACGTGTAAGGTTTCTCCACCGGTGTTAAAGGAGGTTGTTGACTAGTGAGATTAACTCTCGAGTTGGATACTCAGGGCGTGGAGTAGGGCAAGGAAAAAGAGTCCTTGTAGACCGAACCACGATAAACGATTGTGTTGTGGTTTGATTGTTCTTAACTCTTCTTTACTTATTGCATATTAGTATATATCTATTGATTACACGTTAAGTTTCCAAAAAGTAAAACGAAACTAAAAACCGGTAAACTATTCAACCCCCCTTCTAGTTTCCACACCTCCGTTCCATCAATATCCTATAGGTGCACACTATAGCCAAAACAATATCATCCTAAGGGAGCCATGCTACAACCTTAGGGATTCACCATATATATCATCTTAAAGGAGCCATGCTACAACTTTAGGGATTCACCAAATCAAAATCAATATCATCCTAAGGGAGCCACGCTACAACCTTAGGGATTCACCAAAACAATAATCAATATCATCCTAAAGGAGCCATGCTACAACTTTAGGGATTCACAAGAGCATCTTAGTCTATATGCATAGCAAGTATTTAAAACAAACAGCATAATACAGTCCACATAAAACAATTTGCACGTTTTCTCACCTCAAGTATTGAAAACAAAGTTCAAGAGTAAAAGTGGGGCTATGACTCACCTCAAGTCCAG
>LBNU01008665.1:179442-204092 GCA_014162995.1 Artemisia annua | reverse complement strand
TAAGCTTGATTATTTAACAATAATATCATAGTTAATTGGATGATCAGTTACTAACCTAAGCTTTTGGGCTCAACACGAAGTGTACACCAAATATTAACGAGTCAAGACTCAGGAGTGCAATATGAACTCTTGTAAATCTTTCACCCTCAGAGGTGGCAACCTACAATGCAACAAAATTGAGTTAGAAAACCAGGTTACTTTAGTAGTTCCTTTTGAAGTAGTACACAAGGCATACTGAAGACGATGATCGAGATGCCAAGGTTGGAAGAGAAGACTCCTGAAAACAAAAACATGAGAAGAAATAATATTCTTAATACAAGCTGAAGAGAAACCATATTGTTAAAAATTCACCAACATCCTCTTCCTCCTCCTCAACATCACCATCAATGTCGGGATTAAATCCAATTTTAGCATCATCGTCTTCATCATCTTTTTATCCTCTTCCATTCTAGTATCAGCTTCATATCTAAAATAGTTATCATGGTGTGGAGTGTTATATCGTTGATTTTGCGTGTTGTAATTTTATATTGAGTATCATACTGTTGGATGTAGCTAATAACAATATTTTGAGGGTCATGATGTTGATTTTCAGAATATGGGAGATATTCACTATATCTAATATTGTGAAAGTGAAAACTGAAAATCTTGAGAATGTTGAATGTTTTAAGAATATGGAAAATATTACAAGGTTGGCAATCGGTTTGAGATGGAAATTTTTGGGAAGGTTGGCCAATTTGACTATGATACGAATCTAAATGTGGTGTTTGATGAAATTGATTAACATTCAATATCATTTTATTATTATTTGTAGTTAAAATAAAATTTATGAAATACCTCAACTATTCATCATCATTGATATCGTAAACTTGGTCACCAGAAGGAAAATGGTATGATAAAAGTATAACCCCGGCAGTATCTTGAGTAAACTTATTATCCACAGATTTCGTAAAACTACTATAACCATCTTTTTTTCTTTTTTTTATAAAAGAACGTTATAGTGACAATTATCATTATTGATACACAATCGAAAATTTTCTTTTGTTAAACTCATATCCATTTCGATATTAGAAGTGAGATGTACGAAATTGCAATGTATGAAAAACGTGAAATTGGAGCATTTTATGAATAATGTGGAAAATGTGTAAAGATGTGAATGATGTTAACTTTGTGGAAGAGAATTTGACATGTCTTATGTTGTATTAACTTTGTGAAAGAGGTTTTTGACATGTCTAATGTCTTAAATTTTGTTACCTACCGGAGTCAACAACAATAATTTGAATGATGTCTTAATTTTGCTCAAACGAAGTGGACATGTCTTATGTCTTAAATTTGCCAGCAACAGACTCATTAAAGATTCAATGGATTTGCTACAAACTGAGTCAGCGCCAACAAATATTGAATGAATTTGACAGAAGTCAGCAACAGAGTAAAGCAACCGAGTAAACAAGATAACAAAAATAGTGAGTATTCATTATAGAGGGATGTCTTAAAAGAGATAGCACATGACATTTTTATGAAATCTTTTACATTAAATATTCAATGACTCTCTTGAAATTTAAGACATCATTCAAATCGGGTAGGTAGTAAATTTAAGATATAAGGCATGTCAAAATAGCGAATATTCATTAGCGGGGATGTCTTAAAAGAAATCGCGCATGGCATTTTTTTATGAAATATCATATGTCAAATTGATAGCTGAATGCATTTTTTATGAAATATCATATGTCAAATTGATAGCTGAATGTCGCCTAAATGTCAGATTCATTGCCTCTAATNATGATAGCTGAATGCATTTTTTTATGAAATATCATATGTCTAATTGATAGCTGAATGTCGCCTAAATGTCAGATTCATCGCCTCTAATGTCGCCTATTCAATCGCCTCTAAATTTCATATTCATTCAATATTGAGTCAATATTCATTCAATATTCAGTCGCCTATTCAATCGCCTAAATGTCGCCTCTCATTAGCCTATTCAGTCTTTTGTAACTTGTTCTTATATAACCCACTTGACTATATAACAAACTTCACAAACACAAGAAAAACAAGAATTAATGGAGACTTATAGAGACATGTAAAATTGTCAATGTTTTTTTCCTTGAAAAACAAGATTGATTGTCAACGAAAATTCATGGACTTGTTGTTTTGTATGTCTAACGTAAAATCATTGTTTTTTATTTCTATTTTCCATCAACTAATTTGATTAGTATATTTTGCACTACCACAAATACATAAAATTACTAAAACTGCTAAAGCATAGGACTATAGGAGAAATAAACATGTCCGAAAATACATAAACTACCATATACAAAAATTTCTTATCATTATGGTAACACAAATAAGAAAACTACTACAGCAACAAAGAAATTGTAGTCTCATCATCAACGAGAGAAGTGTCAAAAGGAGCTACAGTATCATAAAACTCCTCCAACATGCTCTACCAAGCTCTACATCCAAGATCAATATTATCAGCCACTAGATCAACTAGAACCACGTAAAAGATTCTTCATAAACAATAACATTAATGGTCCGCAATCGCCAAAACACCCAGACTGTTGAGGGACATTTTTCGTCCTAGACCATCCTATTTTGTGCAAGAACTGAGGAAATCTTTTAGCAATCATGTCTTTAAAATGTTGAAAATAGGGTTCGTAACAATATATTAAGCCTCTCTAAGCTATCATAAAAAGAAATTCTGCCAGAGCAGATGTTTAATACTAAGAGATACCAATGACCATAGGTGGAATCATGTGTAGGCATGTATATCTAAAGTGAAAAAATTATAACTAGTTAATATACAAACGTATATAAAAGGAAAAGATGTAAATATTAAGATGAATTAAGATACATGCATCTTCGCAATCATTCTTGTTAATTGTATTATGGTTGCTTGCCTGATAATGAGCGTTTGTAACAATATAAATACATCACTCACTAATACATGGACTTGGCCCACTATACACTAAACATTTTCTTCTAACAATTCCAATGTTATACCACGACCCATCCACAAATTTTATAGCCTTATCATCACTTCTAACCAAGTATGTCATGAAAAAATTTACTTTCGGATCCAAATTTGTCGAGGTAATATTTTACGTATGCCTCATTATGCTATAAAAAAAATGACAAAGATATACAAATAAATAACAAGATATGGGGCCAAAAACACAAAAAGAAACCAAACAAAATTTGGCGCTACATGAGACCGAACCAAAAATCGTATGTTGTGGATGGGTATTTTTGGATTTTATAAATGTGGTTTTTGAAGGATGAAGATGAACAAGTGAATGAGTTATTCCACAAAAGTGAAGTGAGTGCTTTTTGTGTGGGTCTTGTTACTGTGTATTCAAAAGTGAAGAAATAACTGAGTTATGGCGGAAGATGAGTGCATTAATGTGGGTCAATTTTCAATAAATTAGGGCGACTTCCAGGTGACGGGAGTTATTCGGGCGACAAAAAGTTGGATGTTACAGATTTGGTTCATTTTTGTAAAACATAAGAAAATAGCTTAGATTAGTAAAATGAGGATCTAGATGGATTATTTAGGTAATTTGGTTTTTATTGAAATGCAAGAAAAACATACTACTCTTTTGAAATACTTACATCAACATCCATGATCCATATGCATGGTTATGATCTTCTTGCTTTCTAACTTAAGAATATAAAGGATGATTTAGTTTATTGACTAATGATTATCTATAGACGAAACAGTTACAAAAATGCAGACGAGGTTACTCTGAGATTGATAATTTGAAAAGGTATGGTTGAAATTTATAGGAGTGTTTGGAAGTTATGAGTCTTTGGTCAAGTAAATTAAACAACTACCCTGGTACAAATAAATTGATACGCCTGGGCCGAGCCCATGGCTTATTTAGGTCTTAGGGTTTACTTTGTCTTATAAATACTCTTGTAAGCTTTTATTATAATCAATCAATCAAAGTTTAAGATAAACAAATCTCTAGTTCTTCTCTCTATTTTCTGACGGAGCCAACACACGCTTGAAGTGGTGCCCTATCCCGATACAACCCCTAACAGGGTCGTATCATAAATGCTATGATACGAGACGTTGCTTCTTTTTTTTCTTTCCTCTGTTTCAGGCTTTATTCATCAAACTGCTAGTGCTCCACCTTAAATGTTACATACTAACTCAGTTTATTTTGATAAAATATTAACACATTGGAATGATGGAACAATTTGATTTCACAATTCATTATAATTCTTTTTTCTTTCGTATAATCCTATGTAACTTATTTGATTTCACATTATAAGTCAATTTCTAGGGGTTTGTTACTTATTTTAATGTGAGAATTCGGGAAAATATTACAGCTGCAAGGTTAGAAAATCTAAGCTTATCAGTATCATGTTTTTTTATAAATCATGCATATACTGTTTTTGGGGGGAAAAGTTAAGTCTTTTGGTACTCTTTAAAACAGTCCGTAATTATAACGCAAATTCCAATTACCAATATCTCCTGTTATAAGTCATACGGAGTAGTTTTTATCATACGTCACAAACTCTAATGACACGTGAAAAAATGATTCCTGAAAGATGCTTATACTCACGAAATAACCAAGAAATTTTGATCAAAATAGCAATGTTTCTCGCACATTTACAATCTTATATGCTATTTTGCGAAAATATTGCAAGAAAAAAATGACTAACCTGTGTATATATATTTATGAAGATAGTCTATCCCACTAGTGTTAACACAAAACCACCTTGGTTTAGAGATCATTGTTGGGTGGAAAATCATTTTGAGAAGCTTGCATTTAAAATAGTTGAATTCCAAAGTTAATTGGTTGAACAAATTGGTCACCATAGAGAAGTATATAGAAAGGGTAGAGTTGAGGTGAAAGAGTGTTTAATGTCGACGGTACCTAGCAAATTGAACATCCATTGGACAAAAGGATGTACTAACTTAAGAAGAAATAGTAAATACACTCCACCAAGGCACCACAGCTATTGATACATCAGATTAGGTGGTTGGACGTCTGCACCTTTCACCTTTGTAGTCATTAAGCATACATCAGATTGGTAGTTGAAGTTTGTAAATCCAAAGCATTTTGTTAAAGTAAAAGAGTAGTAATGAATAAAGTAAAAAGGCAAACCAACTCTTAACTAGTCATTTGTGACAACTATGATAACAGCTGAGCTTGATTATTTCATAATAATATCATAGTTAATTTCCATCAATTATGGAAACATTCCTCTAAACAATTATGATCCGGGGGATAAGAAGATAACTTTCATCAGAACGGCTATGTAACTTGAGCCTCTTGTTCTTGAATCGGTTTTTCAAAGTTGTGCATGCTTCTAGTTGGAACATCTTTACAAAGCTCTTGTAGTTCAATTTTTCTTACCTCAACTTCCTCTTGTTCTTGGAGGATTTTTTGGTCCAAGGTAGAGTAAGCCCATGAAAATTAAACTCATTCTAAAAAGGACGAGGATACATGTAAATAAAAGAAATGTGTATGGTGAAATTTCTGAACCAGGAATTCCATCCACGTTTATCCCAAAGATACCGGTGATGATTGAAAGAACAAGCCCACAACCACCAAACACTCCTAAATTATGTGTAACGCGCAAACTTTTGTCCTATAAGTTGTTCAGAAGGGAGGAAATTAGTTCACAGAAATAGTAGAGACCAGTTACTCACATTCGGTTAAAACGACACAAATATAACATCTTATTTGGAGGTGGCAATTCTGACTAATTTATTTAAAGGTTCTTTATTTTTCATAGAACACCCATTTACTCTTTCATGTGTCCCGTTTTATCATTGTACTTTCTGTTGTACGCTTGAACATAAAAAGACGGTTTTGTGCCTGTTTAGGTCATTTCAAAACATTATATGTGCTTGAGGGCCACCAGCCCGCCAACCAGTTTTACCCACACTTAAAGATAACTCTTTTTGAACCGTTACGGCGTTACCCGACCCACACATTTTACCACCTCTAGTAGCTAGCTACTACAACAATTAATAGAAACAAAGAAGTAATATGCACTTGATTTTGTAAATGGATTTCAACAAAATGACACCTGTAACGAGGCCCAAACAATACCCTGCATAACATCTTGTACTGTAGACAGACGCCCACGCAGCTTCTCGTTCCTCGATCATTTGTCTAGTACTCTGTTATCCTTCCAAGTAATTTTTTTGTTGCATTACGGTTTAAATGTTGAAGGAGCTAAAAAACAATCTCTTTGAGTAATTTTTTTTTGCTTTAACATTGAAGTAGTGAAATTCAAGAATGATTTGAAAACGAATTGTAAGCTTAACATTCAAGGGAGCATTTTAAAGGTGATCATGGAATGTGCTTATGAACATTTGGAGGAACTAGGATTCTTAGCTGAATCAATCTTAGCTAAAGGATGCTATAACGGTTCACAAAGCATAGGTATTGAAAATCAACAGAGCTAACATGGATTTCTGGGAGATTCAGGAGGCATGCAGAAATACAAACAAAGAATCTCCTAAAGAACCTATAATACTTGTAATGCACTCTAATTTGCAAGTATTCTTCGTATATTTATAACTTTTGCTTAAGCTATGTTTAAAATTTTTTACGCTGCATTCGTTTTTACGGCTTTTTTCCCATCTATGTGTTATATGAACATGTGTTGCTCATGAGCTTTCAGATGCTCCCTTAGAAAAACATGGCAGTGCTAAGAAATGACGAGGCTTACCGCATGCCTCCGGTTCCAAGCATAGTATCGACACTATCTATACGTTCATAATATGAATGGGATTTTAAGTACGTCTCTTTGTTCCCCAATTAACCCAAAGAAATCTTTTTACTTGTTGAATATTGATGGTGATCTAGATTTTCTAATGATTACAGAATGGTTTAAAAATTCTAATACACATAATTTTAAGAGAATATATAAGTTGTGCAAGCCAAGTCTTACTAAAGATACTCAAGTTACAACAAAATGATTTTCCTAGTCGTATTAAGTGAGTTTGCAACTTAATAAGAGCACTAAATTTCATATTACAATTAAACCATTCTGAATGTAATCATCTGAAAATCCATATCACAATCAACATTCAACAAGTAAAAAAATTTCCTTTGGTCAATGGTGGGGAACAAAGAGACTTACTTGAAATTCTATTCATAGTATAAACGTATAGATAATGTCGATACTATACTTGGAACCGAAGGCATGCGGTAAGCCTCCTCATTTCTTAGCACCGCCATATTTTCCCAAAGGAGCATCTGGAAGCTCATGAGAAACACATGTTCATATACCAAAAGAGATGAAGAAAAAAACGTAAAAATGAATAGCCTAAAAAATCCAAAATATAGTTTAAGCAAAAGTTAGAAATATAAGAAGATTACCAACAAATGAGAGACCATTATAAGTATCATATGTTCTCTAAGTATTCTTTGTTTGTATTTCTACATGCCTCCTGTAATCTCCCAGAACTCCATGTTAACTGTGCTGGATTTTCAATGAATATGTTTTGTAAACCGTTATAGCATCCTTTAGCTAAAATTGCTTGAGCTACGAATCCTAGTTCTTCAAAATGTCGATAAGCACACTCCATCATCGCCTTTAGAATGCTCTCTTGAATATCAAGCTTACAATTCACTTTCAAAAATCATTCTTGAATTGCACTACTTCAATGTTAAAGCCCGCATCATTTGATCATTTCCCCAATAGCAAACTTCGCCACGGGTCAATCAACATGTTCTTCAAATGCTAATCAAAATTGTTCATCGCCAGTACAAAACCACCACTCACTACCCCGCGCGCCAACCAAAAAAACTCAACCAATTAATACCCTTTTTGTGTTTAAATCAGAAAATTCATTAGAACATCACTTTTGTGCAAGAACTTAGAAAAGAACTCAGCGTATAAACTACATAATCAAAGTGCTGAAGATACCTAAGTGTAACAAACTTTTCAAAAATGATCAATTTGAGTAATACTCTTTTCTCGTTTATTCAAATCACTAAAAAAATTTAACTCTGACAACAATGTTGCTTAGTCCACTGTTACAAATTGTTTAAAAAAATGGATACCAAAAGCTTTAATAACAAGGTCATCTTGAACCTCAAAATTTTGAGAGACCTATGAGCTCTAAAAACACAATGCGACTTGTGAAACAAAACATAACCATAAAAAAACATGCACCACCCTTACCACATGCTTGAAACGAGTGTGATCTGAGAAGACAAGGGCATGGTTTTGAAAAGTGAAACCGATTGAAAGGAACATTAGAACTCCGGCGGCCGGAGGCGAGTGGCGGCTGAATTTAAAAGATGATAGCTAGGGTTTTTCTTTTGTAGAGAGACTAGGGTTGGAGAAAATGTGCTCAGATTTATTTGGTTACAAATATATATAGGGGTTTTGGTGTTATGAGTCTTTGTGACTTTGTGAGTTAACCATGTTCAACTACCACGCCTTTATTATACTAAGTTGTTGAAGATTTGAATGATATGCTGACATTATCACTTACCAATTCTCAGATGCGTAAAGTGACTAGTACAATGTTGAGAGGGAATCCTAGGTGAGAAGAGTGAGGGAAGTTGATCAGTTTTCGTGTTCGTGTGAAACTGCGAATGAGAGGTTAACGGAGACGGAGCAAGGACCGATCACGTGAAAACTGAATGAAAACGAAGAATTTAAATAAATGAACATATTAACTTCTAATCAGGGACCCCACGATCTTCAAAAAAAAACGCTTATACATCATTATTTTTAACATTAATAAGCTATTCTTCTCCATAGAGCAAGTTAAAGCGCTTTTAAAATAATCATCGTCCATTCGATTACGCAAATCTTTTTTAATAAGCTTCATTTTTATAAAAACGCATTTCGATGGACTGGACGCACTTAGGATTTTTTTTTTCAAAAATTAACACTATATCGAAAAAAATCATGAGGTTCCCAAAAACCCGCGGAACCCCCTGGTTCCGTCTCTGCCGGATGATTGGGTGTATGTGTCGTGAGTCGGTGAGTGTATCTCGTGTCTTTGGGAATTCAGAATATACTAGTTATCTGTTAGGCTACATAATTCCTCGTAGGCTATAATGTTTATTCTTCAGGTATTTATAAAGCAATATACCTGGAAACCCTAATGAACCCAACCCACAAGTCGAGCTTGGGCCAACTAACTTATCCACTAATACTCCCCCGCAGTCCGAGCGGCGAAATCGCGAAAGCTCGGACTGGAGTCGTAAACTAGAAAGGGAAAAATCTTTTTTAATGTATTAAACTTGTCACAAAAATCACTTTCGTGTAGCGTACAAAAAAAATAGCTTTTTGATGTACTGAACTTTCATTTTTTGTCTTTTTTGATGGATTTTCGTACTTTTTTCTGACTATTTTGCCCTTGGATTTTCAATTTTTTCAGGGGCAAAAATGTCAATAATACATCAAAAAGACCAAAAAATTGAAGTTCAGTGCATCACAAAGCTATTTTTTTTGTTCGCTACACGAAAGTGATTTTTGTGACAAGTTTAATACATTAAAAAAGATTTTTCCCAACTAGAAAAGAAAGGAAAACATCAACATAATAAAATCATAACTTTAGTCGACTCGTAACAAAACCGTACCAACGGTCGACTCTAGTCGACTGGTACCAACGGTCGGCTAAGTCGACTGGTAACAACAGCGTACCAACGGTCAGGGGCGCAGCTATATAGGGGCGGGAGGGGGCGCCCGACCCCCCGAAATTTTTTTTGCGATGTAGGGGGTATATAGTTTTCGTGTAGAAAAATTTCGGTATATTCGGTTTCGACCCCCCATTTTAATTGTGAAATTTCTTTTATACATTAAGCAATAAAAAATTTTAGATCCCGACCCCCCACTGAAAATTTTCTAGCTTCGCCACTGCCAACGGTCGACTTTAGGGACTGGTACCAACGGTCAACTTTAGTCGAGTGGTAACAAATCCGTACGAACAATCGACTAACAAACAAACATAAAAATAACTATAACTGTTGATCCCAGTTGAGCAATTGATCTAGAATTACTATCTTAGATAAACCAAGACAATAATGTATAGAAGCTGACTTGTGTGTAACCTTAATCACTATGCGGAATATAGTAATTAACTTAAGAAGAACACGAACACAAGTAATTTACACCTTAAACACTTCAATATATTTAATACGAGCACTCTGAATAGTGCTAGGGTTTTACAACCTTGAAGTGTATGAATACTAGAATAATACGTACTCTAGTCTAACCCTAGGATCACCTTTTATACACCAAGGAATCCTACGGGCTTACATCAACTTTCTACACAAGACAAAGATATTCTAATACAATAGAATATTACAAAACATCTTTACCATAAATATAAAGACGTGTATACAAACTTATCATCAAGCAGCAGAGATAGTACAGCAGTATTAGGACTGGTACCAACGGTCAACTTTAGTCGAGTGGTAACAAATCCGTACGAACAATCGACTAACAAACAAACATAAAAATAACTATAACTTTTTTTTTCCCAACCAAAAAAATATTCTGAGATGCAAAACGTGATAAAACCCCACCTAGGTGCTTGCTTTGCCTTCCTCCATAACTCACGAATCAAAATAAAAGAAAACAAGCTACATGTGTGCTTGGTTCAATTAATTCACATCCGAATGCCATGCAATTATCTACTTCGCATGCAATTCCTTTGACGGCAGATTTATTGTTCGACGATTTATTATTTTATTTTATTTTTTTTATTTATTTTTTTTTAAAAGTGATAATAGATGGTGACTAGGTTTGACGGGTGACATAGAAGAGGTGGCTCAGCGTAGCCACCTAGGTCTGAGGATCAGACCCACTCCGATACCATGTTAGACTACATAATTTCCCGTAGGCTATAATGTTTATTCTTCAGTTATTTATAAAGCAATATACGTGAAAACCCTAATGAACCTAACCCACAAGTCGGGCTTGGGCCAACTAACTTATCCACTAATATTATCAAGCTGCTACAGTTTCCAAAAATATACATATTTTAAGAAAATAGAAAATTATCAAAATGGCTTTTTATTTTATTTTTTTAAAAAGTAAAATGACCAACAAGTGACTTTTTTTTTTCTTTAACCGATACATTATCGATGGATTTTTTGTTTTCTGTACGAGCCAGGTGTGTTTTGTTATGCATGGAGTTAGTTGACTTTTAGTTTAGTTCAATGGGTTGCTTTTAGTTTAGTTCAATGTTTTGTGTGTTGGTATCAAAGGGTTTGTGTTCTAATGGTACCTCTTGTTGTGTGAGAAGTTTCCCAACTAAAATAGTTGGATTCAAATCATGCTTAAGACACGTGAGATAGTCTCTGGTGCACATATCGTGAGATAGTTAATTTCCATTCTAAAAAAATATATTTTCTATGTTGGTCAAGCAAAAACCATTAAGTACAAAATCATGAAAATAAAGAGTGAGAGAGAAGAAAAAAATAATAATAATGCTCAACACAGTGGACCTGAATCCAATTCGGTTGAAGCATGGACAACCGATTTCAAATTCGGTCAAGTCTTCTGTGTGACAATCGGTCGCCGGGCAAAAATTTGAGGAATCGGTTGTGGTGTCGACCGATATTTAGGCAAACAAAAGTTCCACAATTCCAATGTTAATTAAATCTTGTAATATGGGTCACGAGTGTGGGGAGAGAGGTGAAAATAGGTTGAGGAGAGAGCAAGCTGAGGTGGCAGCCGGAATGATGATGCAATATGGGTCACGAATGTGCCTAGCCTAACGGTGTGGTAAAAATCGAATGGAATGTTAGTTATCTTGTATAGGTGGTAGAGGAGATCAGGAGAACAATGTATGTGTAGTTCAAAGTGAAATACAGTAGAAACTCTATAATATAATACACTTGGGACCACCAAAATTTATTAATTAAAAGAGTTATTAATTAATCGATAAATTAATAATTATTAATTTATATATTAATTAATATTTTATTAATTTATAGTAGAATACTTAGTTTACAAACACCTTTCAAGCTTCCACTTAATTATTGTATACAATGCATGTATATCAAATGAACGGCCCAATTTGAAAGAAACCTTCAATCTCCCACCTTATTATGCTTCTTGTGTTCAATGTATCACTTTATGGACATTAAAAATATTTTCTATATAAATACAAGATCAAAATAGGTTAACACAAACAAATCATACAATGGAGCCCCCTTCGCGAAACGAAGCTATTAAAGCGGCAATCACATTGAACAATTTCTTGTTGAGCAATGAGAAAACAACACCAGAAGTTCTTACCATGCTAAGGAAAATTAGAGACGAGATTCAAGGGGAAATTGATTTCAACAAAAAACAAAAGACAATTGAGTCATTTTTCAAGAAACATTCATGTAATATGCTATATATAAGGAATTATTAATTTATATTTTATATGGGGTCTAAAGAAATTATCAAAAATGTATTATCTTATAATTTTAGCGAATTATTAATTTAGCACCTTATCCCCGAGTCGGGACCGGCAAAAAATATTATTTTAGAGAGTTTATTAAATAATCGAGTATTAATTTATCGAGTTTCTACTGCAGTATGTGTAGTTGACCATTAAATGCATAGAGTAAATGCATATTGATCTTTTTCGTCAAAATGTTGAAAAAACTTTTAAGAAGAGTACATGTTAAATAAAATATATAATCGAACTAGTCCTTCAAACTTTCGATTTTATTTACTACTTGTTGAAGTAAAAATCCGGATCCCGGCTTTGGCTTGTGCAAGCTCTCTCGGACTAAGTCAAGCAACGTCCTTCGAGTTCCTACACAATAAAAAGACACATGTTAGCCTTGTCCCGGTGTAACCCAGAGACCAGGCTCCGGCATGAAAATAAGTATATATGTGGAAGGCCGAAAGGCACCATAATAAATGTAAGAGTAAATGTATGTGTGCAGGGGCAGGATTTAACGTTGAGGGGAGCCGAACCTAGCGTAAAATAACAAAAGTAGAATTCGAAGCCTAATAATAAAGCATTATAATTCATAAAATTTAGAACAACACATCCAATGAATAACAAAACTAACACATGAATTTAACACGTACACTAGCAATCAACTTTACTCTTTACTTAAATCAATCTCCAAGATTTTTTAATTTTCTGTAATCACTCACCAAATTTACTCATTATCGAATAATTTATATTTATAAGTTTACATATTTTAATTACTATATGCCTAGTTATTGTTGAAGTTAAGGATTTCACAAACCAAGAGATTGAGTGTTAATTGTTTATATGCTCCCACTTTGATACATTCAGTCATTCACATGTACAACATGAGTATTTAAAT
This sequence comes from Artemisia annua, assembly GCA_014162995.1. Lineage (NCBI taxonomy): Eukaryota > Viridiplantae > Streptophyta > Magnoliopsida > Asterales > Asteraceae > Artemisia > Artemisia annua. The sequence continues at coordinate 190,821 of LBNU01008665.1, read as the reverse complement.
TCTATCAATACCTTTATAAAACAGAATAACAAAGATAAAAATTAAAAAATAACAAAAAAGAAACAATTATTAATCTACTCTCAAAGTGTCAAAGATTACTATTCCCTCCGTCCCAAATTTATTGTCCCCTATTGATTTTTTCGGTCTTTACTTTTCAACTTTGATCTTAAGTATTTTTGTTTATATTACATAATACTTGATACAAAATATATGAACGAATTGAGTTTAAAATGTATTTTCATTTGGTATATTTTTTATCAAAAATTGTATAACACAAATAAAAATATTTATAGTCAAAGTTGAGAAAGAAAGACCGAAAAAGTCAATAGGGGACAATAAATTTAGGACGGAGGGTGATGAGGCGAAAAATGTTACGATTTTAGGGGGTCGTTTAAGCTCTAATTCGTATTTTATTGATCGGATTTCACCCAAAGTCGTTCATTTTCTCATTTTAGGTACTTTTGAGAGGAAAATCACAAAAGAAGCGATTTCAGGCGTTTTGGAGTGAAAAAGTGCAGAAAACGACAAAGTCTCAAAAGTGCATGCTGTGTACAATGCTTGACGGCGTCACGTTATAATGTGTGACGGCGTCAGGTGTTGTAACGTGAAGAATGAGAAGACAAAAGCTTGACGGGCCAGAAGGATTTTGCACTATAGAAGTGACGGCATCAAGCTAGGCCGTCAGATCTGGAATAGTACCTGTGACGACATCAAGAAGGCCATCAGGAAACCCTAATCGACGGCGTGACGGCGTCAGGATATGGGCTGACGGCGTCAGCCCATGTTTTCTATATATATATACATGCTTTATTTTGTGTTCTAAGAGAGGAACTTGGTGGAGAACTTTAGGGTACAACCCTAATTCGTGTAACACAGACCTAAGGAGGGTTTTTTCACCCTTCTAACTCCCATGTTTAATTAAAGATAAGTCTTCATTTAATTCATACAATATGTCTATGTGTTGTGTGATCTATGTTTGTTCTTGTCTTTACTTTAACATGCTAGGCTAGATTACTTTGTGTTTGCTTAGATATAATGAAACCTAACTATTGATTATTGTTTGATTGGTGTGTTGTTAGTTTGTATTGGAAGAATGTTCCATCTATGTTAGGCTTAAGAAAACTGGCTAAACTCCTATATGGTAATCAGCTTGAACGTCTTAAGAAACATGAATCGTATGTGCACAACGGTTTTAAGGTAGTATTTCATGAATAGGTGAATTCCGGTGAGCTTATGGTTCAGGATACTAAACGTATCGCCATAGAGTGAGGTAGGAACTTATAGAGTTAGGGAATATCGTGCGCGGCCCTACGACCTTTTAGGAACACACCCGTCATCCACGCAACTACAATACACTAATTAAACGGTAAAAGATAGTTAGGGAGTAAGGAAATCTAAGTAAACAATATTTCTCCTCATATAGTTTTCTCAATTTACTTTTAATCGCATAAGTAGTTAATTTGGGTTAGTTGACTAGCAACTAATTCCGCCCACTCTTTCAAAAACCGAGATTTTACTTGCTTTCTATAAAATATAAAAATACAAAAAGAAACATCCTTCACCTCTAGACCTACTTAGAGTAGCTTTTGACCTAACGAACACTATTCTCTGTGAGAGAACGATCAATCCCCCGATACTTGCCACTTCACTATACTACATCGGTCAGGTACACTGCCTGGTGGGGATTGCAAGCCTCTTGAGATCCCTTGAGAGGTAAAACGTAGTGCGTGTTGCAATCCACGCGCATCAAGTTTTTGGCGCCGCTGCCGGAGAATAGTTATTGCTTAGGTTGAATTTTATTTTTACTTAGGTCTACTCACTAGATTCCTTTTTAGTGAGATTTTATTTTGTTTTTCTAGGATTTCTTGTAGTCTATCTTTTTCTTTGTGCTTTTGTTCGTAAGTTCCCATTGAATATTCCGTTTGCCCTTATGGAAAACGCGAATCCACACCTTTCACCGGAAGAAGTAGCCGTAATGCGTGGCCAAATCGAGGGCCAAATTAGGGAACTTAGGGAGTTTAATAAGTTGGTCACTATTGAGCTTAATTATGCCCTCAACGACTTAGCAGTTGCCATAGAACACAGCGAGGACTTTGCACCTAATGATTTCGCAATTGTTAATAATGTAGAGGAGATAAAGGAAGAAGAGGTAGATAGGGAATACTTTAACTTGTACCCCACTAAGGAGGAGATCGCCTATCACAACAATCTTGTTGACAACCCTCGCCCACCCTTTGCTAAGATTGATTCTAAGATAAAAAGGGGTAGTCCTTGGAATATCAAAATACCATGCATGATTGGGTACAAATATATTGCTCATGCTTACATTGACCTAGAATCCCCAATCAATGTTATGTCAAGAGCCGTCTATAATGATATAATGAATAAGCAACTCGAATCTAGAAAAGACCCCAAATACCCCGGTGAAATTTGCAACTTTGTAGGAAGGGTAAATGAGCTACGTGTTTTCGTGGGTAATTTTATTTTTGTTGCCGATTTCATGATTTTAGAAGATGTTGTGAGTGCCATAGATTGTAGTTTGTCTCATGTGGTATTTGGTAGGCCATTTGTTGAGGACTCCAGGTTGAAGTATGATAAACTAGAAGGGACAATCCAATTTACTAATGAATACGATAGGATCACTTATAGGATGCCTACTAGGATGAGGGAATTTCGTTTTGTGACCCAATTAGAAAAGGATCACATTAGTGCATTTGAGGACATTCCTGATGATGACAAAAAGAAAGGCATGGAGTACGTTTGGGAAAAGAGAAGCTTCTTCTACAAGGATTGTTTAAACCTTGGTCCTAGGTACAAAGTTGATTGGGAATTTGTGAGAAGGGTTAGAGAGGCCATTAGGAAAAAGATAATGAGCCGTAGCAAAGAGAGTTTGGAATTAGGTCCGGAGTATAAGACCGGACAAGAGGTCACGTAAGGAGGCAAGGCCTCGAGTCTAGCTACAAGACTCAATAATAAAGAAAAGCGCTTCTTGGGAGGCAACCCAAATTTAGTTTGTTTTTGTTTGTTTGTTTTATTTATTTCCGTATGCATGTCTTATTTTTATTGTTTATGATTCATTTTTCTAACTTGATTGTGAAAATGCTTTATTTTATTTTTAACTTCGTCTTAATCACATATAAAGGTATTTTGCAAAAGTTAAGTGTAAGGGAAATCCGTATTTGTTTATAAGAACGTAATAGAACATGAATCACTACAATAATAAATTAGAATACATATTAGTATTTGTTAGAGTCAAATGCTTGTATCGAGTCATAATGAATATTTTGCAGGATTTCCAGGAATTAAGGCATAGGTTTTCCAAGAAATTTTCCGGAAACACAACATGAGTTTTCTGTCAGACCACTCTGACGGCATCAAGATTAACACTTGACGGCGTCAGGTGTAAAATTCTGGAAATTAATTTTTGTTGATTTAGTTTTCTAACGGAACTTTAATGTTTGTTAAAATCTCATCTTGTAAACTCCAGGAAATCTGCAAATATTCATTCCACAAGCATTATATCTTATTTGCTTTCTAGTTTAGCATGATATATATAGAATCATACCGCCGATTTTATGCAAGGTTTCTTGTTGTCTTTTCAGATTTAACAGGTTATTTCGGACAAGAAGATGATGTATACTCTAGAAGGGAAGCTTTGATAGTTCATTTTCTTGGAGGAAGATCTAACCATGTTACTTCACTATTATATGGAACGAATCAGAGGAGTATTTGATTTCATTCTTTTAACCTTTTTATCTTTTCATTTCCTTATTTTCGAACATTGGGGACAATGTTCAACTTAAGTGTAAGGGGGGTTTAAACAATTTCTTGTTGAGCAATGAGAAAACAACACCAGAAGTTCTTACCATGCTAAGGAAAATTAGAGACGAGATTCAAGGGGAAATTGATTTCAACAAAAAACAAAAGACAATTGAGTCATTTTTCAAGAAACATTCATGTAATATGCTATATATAAGGAATTATTAATTTATATTTTATATGGGGTCTAAAGAAATTATCAAAAATGTATTATCTTATAATTTTAGCGAATTATTAATTTAGCACCTTATCCCCGAGTCGGGACCGGCAAAAAATATTATTTTAGAGAGTTTATTAAATAATCGAGTATTAATTTATCGAGTTTCTACTGCAGTATGTGTAGTTGACCATTAAATGCATAGAGTAAATGCATATTGATCTTTTTCGTCAAAATGTTGAAAAAACTTTTAAGAAGAGTACATGTTAAATAAAATATATAATCGAACTAGTCCTTCAAACTTTCGATTTTATTTACTACTTGTTGAAGTAAAAATCCGGATCCCGGCTTTGGCTTGTGCAAGCTCTCTCGGACTAAGTCAAGCAACGTCCTTCGAGTTCCTACACAATAAAAAGACACGTGTTAGCCTTGTCCCAGTGTAACCCAGAGACCAGGCTCCGGCATGAAAATAAGTATATATGTGGAAGGCCGAAAGGCACCATAATAAATGTAAGAGTAAATGTATGTGTGCAGGGGCAGGATTTAACGTTGAGGGGAGCCGAACCTAGCGTAAAATAACAAAAGTAGAATTCGAAGCCTAATAATAAAGCATTATAATTCATAAAATTTAGAACAACACGTCCAATGAATAACAAAACTAACACATGAATTTAACACGTACACTAGCAATCAACTTTACTCTTTACTTAAATCAATCTCCAAAAATTTTTAATTTTCTGTAATCACTCACCAAATTTACTCATTATCGAATAATTTATATTTATAAGTTTACATATTTTAATTACTATATGCCTAGTTATTGTTGAAGTTAAGGATTTCACAAACCAAGAGATTGAGTGTTAATTGTTTATATGCTCCCACTTTGATACATTCAGTCATTCACATGTACAATATGAGTATTTAAATTCTATCAATACCTTTATAAAACAGAATAACAAAGATAAAAATTAAAAAATAACAAAAAAGAAACAATTATTAATCTACTCTCTGGAGTGAAAAAGTGCAGAAAACGACAAAGTCTCAAAAGTCCATGCTGTGTACAGTGCTTGACGGTGTCACGTTATAATGTGTGACGGCGTCAGGTGTTGTAACGTGAAGAATGAGAAGACAAAAGCTTGACGGGCCAGAAGGATTTTGCACTATGGAGGTGACGGCGTCAAGCTAGGCCGTCAGATCTGGAATAGTACCTGTGACGACATCAAGAAGGCCATCAGGAAACCCTAATCGACGGCGTGACGGCGTCAGGATATGGGCTGACGGCGTCAGCCCATGTTTTCTATATATATACATGCTTTATTTTGTGTTCTAAGAGAGGAACTTGGTGGAGAACTTTAGGGTACAACCCTAATTCGTGTAACACAGACCTAAGGAGGGTTTTTTCACCCTTCTAACTCTCATGTTTAATTAAAGATAAGTCTTCATTTACTTCATACAATATGTCTATGTGTTGTGTGATCTATGTTTGTTCTTTTCTTTACTTTAACATGCTAGGCTAGATTACTTTGTGTTTGCTTAGATCTAATGAAACCTAACTATTGATTATTGTTTGATTGGTGTGTTGTTAGTTTGTATTGGATGAATGTTCCATCTATGTTAGGCTTAAGAAAACTGGCTAAACTCCTATATGGTAATCAGCTTGAACGTCTTAAGAAACATGAATCGTATGTGCACAACGGTTTTAAGGTAGTATTTCATGCATAGGTGAATTCCGGTGAGCTTATGGTTCAGGATACTAAACGTATCGCCATAGAGTGAGGTAGGAACTTATAGAGTTAGGGAATATCGTGCGCTGCCCTACGACCTTTTAGGAACACACTCGTCATCCACGCAACTACAATATACTAATTAAACGGTAAAAGATAGTTAGGGAGTAAGGAAATCTAAGTAAACACTATTTCTCCTCATATAGTTTTCTCAATTTACTTTTAATCGCATAAGTAGTTAATTTGGGTTAGTTGACTAGCAACTAATTCCGCCCACTCTTTCAAAAACCGAGATTTTACTTGCTTTCTATAAAATATAAAAATACAAAAAGAATCATCCTTCTCCTCTAGACCTACTTAGAGTAGCTTTTGACCTAACGAATACTATTCTCTGTGAGAGAACGATCAATCCCCCGATACTTGCCACTTCACTATACTACATCGGTCAGGTACACTGCCAGGTGGGGATTGCAAGCCTCTTGAGATCCCTTGAGAGGTAAAACGTAGTGCGTGTTGCAATCCACGCGCATCAATTTTTTGGCGCCGCTGCCGGGGAATAGTTATTGCTTAGGTTGAATTTTATTTTTACTTAGGTCTACTCACTAGATTCCTTTCTAGTGAGATTTTATTTTGTTTTTCTAGGATTTCTTGTAGTCTATCTTTTTCTTTGTGCTTTTGTTCGTAAGTTCCCATTGAATATTCCGTTTGCCCTTATGGAAAACGCGAATCCACACCTTTCACCGGAAGAAGTAGCCGTAATGCGTGGCCAAATCGAGGGCCAAATTAGGGAACATAGGGAGTTTAATAAGTTGGTCACTATTGAGCTTAATTATGCCCTCAACGACTTAGCAGTTGCCATAGAACACAGCGAGGACTTTGCACCTAATGATTTCGCAATTGTTAATAATGTAGAGGAGATAAAGGAAGAAGAGGTAGATAGGGAATACTTTAACTTGTACCCCACTAAGGAGGAGATCGCCTATCACAGCAATCTTGTTGACAACCCTCGCCCACCCTTTGCTAAGATTGATTCTAAGATAAAAAGGGGTAGTCCTTGGAATATCAAAATACCATGCATGATTGGGTACAAATATATTGCTCACGCTTACATTGACCTAGAATCCCCAATCAATGTTATGTCAAGAGCCGTCTATAATGATATAATGAATAAGCAACTCGAATCTAGAAAAGACCCCAAATACCCCGGTGAAATTTGCAACTTTGTAGGAAGGGTAAATGAGCTACGTGTTTTCGTGGGTAATTTTATTTTTGTTGCCGATTTCATGATTTTAGAAGATGTTGTGAGTGCCATAGATTGTAGTTTGTCTCCTGTGGTATTTGGTAGGCCATTTGTTGAGGACTCCAGGTTGAAGTATGATAAACTAGAAGGGACAATCCAATTTGCTAATGAATACGATAGGATCACTTATAGGATGCCTACTAGGATGAGGGAATTTCATTTTGTGCCCCAATTAGAAAAGGATCACATTAGTGCATTTGAGGACATTCCTGATGATGACAAAAAGAAAGGCATGGAGTACGTTTGGGAAAAGAGAAGCCTTTTCTACAAGGATTGTTTAAACCTTGGTCCTAGGTACAAAGTTGATTGGGAATTTGTGAGAAGGGTTAGAGAGGCCATTGGGAAAAAGATAATGAGCCGTAGCAAAGAGAGTTTGGAATTTGGTCCGGAGTATAAGACCGGACATGAGGTCACGTAAGGAGGCAAGGCCTCGAGTCTAGCTACAAGACTCAATAATAAAGAAAAGCGCTTCTTGGGAGGCAACCCAAGTTTAGTTTGTTTTTGTTTGTTTGTTTTATTTGTTTCCGTATGCATGTCTTATTTTTATTGTTTATGATTCATGTTTCTAACTTGATTGTGAAAATGCTTTATTTTGTTTTTAACTTCGTCTTAACCACATATAAAGGTATTTTGCAAAAGTTAAGTGTAAGGGAAATCCGTATTTGTTTATAAGAACGTAATAGAACATGAATCAGTACAATAATAAATTAGCATACATATTAGTATTTGTTAGAGTCAAATGCTTGTATCGAGTCATAATGAATATTTTGCTGGATTTCCAAGAATTAAGGCATAGGTTTTCCAAGAAATTTTTCGGAAACACAACATGAGTTTTCTGTCAGACCACTCTGACGGCGTCAAGATTAACACTTGACGGCGTCAGGTGTAAAATTCTGGAAATTAATTTTTGTTGATTTAGTTTTCTAACGGAACTTTAATGTTTGTTAAAATCTCATCTTGTAAACTCCAGGAAATCTGCAAATATTCATTCCACAAGCATTATATCTTATTTGCTTTCTAGTTTAGCATGATATATATAGAATCATACCTCCGATTTTATGCAAGGTTTCTTGTTGTCTTTTCAGATTTAACAGGTTATTTCGGACAAGAAGATGATGTATACTCTGGAAGGGAAGCTTTGATAGTTCATTTTCTTGGAGGAAGATCTAACCATGTTACTTCACTATCATATGGAACGAATCAGGGGAGTATTTGATTTCATTCTTTTAACCTTTTTATCTTTTCATTTCCTTATTTTCGAACATTGGGGACAATGTTCAACTTAAGTGTAAGGGGGTAAAAATGGGTAGATTAATGATACCTTAGAAGATACCACTATGCTTGATTTTTGATTGTTTGATAGTAAATGTGTAATAAAACTGAAAGAAACACTTGTTAGGGTAATTTTAGCGCCAATTTAAAATTTTTTACAATATTTAGGAGTGAAACTTTGGTCTTAATGAGCGTCTCATGGATAGGAGATTATATGACTAGCACAAAAACCGTACCACTTAAAATTTTCCACCCAAATATGTGAGGTTCGCCCCTAGAATTGGTAGGAAGAGAAGCATTCAATTTTAATGCTTATGAGTGTACCGGTAGTACTTAGATTCTAGAACTTGCGTTAGTGACCATTCCGAGTCCACAAGTGAGACTACATTCGTGTAGATTAGGATTTACTACATGATAAGAGGCATTAGGATAACCCTTGTTTTACACCTGTATTATAATTACATTGGCTACATTGGTCAAGTAATTCTCCCACACCTTTGCGATGTACCCATTTTTTGTACACGATACCCCTAGTACACCCCTCAGAGCCTATCTTTTTTATTTCTAACTTTAAGCATCTTACTTAAAGGAAGAATTTGTTTACAATCCACCCCAAATGTGCAACCAAATCGCCTTAGCCTACCTTGTATGCACTCATCTTTAGTGCATTATCGTTATATGTTTAAACCCTTGTTAATTATCTAGTTGGTTACATTATTGCTAAGTCGAGTCATATCTTGTACATATTGTTTTGGGATGATTGGGACTCATGTGTAAAGTACTAGTGTTATGGAGTAATGGGGAAGAACGTCATTTAATTTATTACCCCCATATATGCAAATTATTTTAAAAGTACTCCAAGTGTTTTGATTATCTTGATTCGAGTCGTTAGTTTATTTAATTGTAAAGTATGTAAAAGTTCAAGTGTAAGGGGAGAACCAAAGCCCCATTGATGTATTATTTCGGATGGTAGGGTAAAAAGGTATGCAAANAAAAAAAAAAAAAAAAAAAAAAAAAACCGACTACTATCCACCTCTATCTTTTATTTATGTTTTCCTTTAAAGATGTGACGGATGTTTATTCTCCTTACTTTGGTAATATTTTCATTTCAACAATGATTTTATCCTACAAGAAGACGACGACGACGACAACAACAACAACAAGAACCATACCCAATCCCACCTAAGCGGGGTATGGGAGAGGTAGTGTGTAGACGGTCATAACTCTATCTAAGGGTAAAAGGACTGCTTCTAGAAAAACCTCCGGTAAGATGAGATGTATCCTAGTAAAGTTAAACAATGGGCACTAACAATATGTAACACATTGTTCTCTACCTCAACTCTTGCATCATGGGTATGATTGACAAGAACTAGCATATACCACTTACTGGGGAAACAACTAACTTACTGGGGAAACAACTAACTCATAACACCTCTTGACTAATTATTTAGCAATTGCTTTTTGAAATAAGCAACTTCAAACTTGTTAATACGTAGCATGTATATGTGACCAGACAAACAATTAAGAATAAGATAACTAATCTCAAACTGTTTATGTACGTGTTATTGTACCAAAATGCAATAGAAACAGTGTTGATAAGCAATCCCATACATCCCCATATTTCTTGTGATCAAAATGTCGTCACTTTGACAATTTTGTGTGATGAAGATAATATAATCACATAATCGAAGACTCCCATATCTTATTCCAAATTAAATAATTAAACACATAAATAAAGAAAGATACATCAGATTCATATGTATACCTTGCCATAAGCCACATACTATATTGAATGAAGCTCGGGCTAACAGAAACAGTTGTGATCACACACAAATGATATCAACTGCAACACTATTACTATCATCAATAGGTAGGCAAAATCAGCTTCTCGTCTCTATTACCACAAAACTTGATCAACGTGATGTTTCTCAGGGTTCTAGCCGTCACCATTAACACCAAATTTTCAGATATAGCTCCCATGATTTAGAAAAAGATCATGATTGTATAAACAGCTGGTTGATGTGCATGTAATTGTATATATGTAAGGGCATGTTTCTTTTTTTCCCTTAGTGAAGGGATGAGCCCCACCAACCATTTTATATTATTACTTTTGAGATGAGCCCTATAAAAATCCTTTAATGGGTCTATATCCACAAGGGATAAAAACTCACCTCCTCCCTATTAAGAGGCTTAGATAGACGTGGGACCCAAATAACCCTTAGCTAAGAAAAAAAGTAAACACCCCCTAAGTTTCAGTTTATACATATGGTAGCTCAGATGGCACATGACATTGTACTTTATAGACTTATAGTTTTGACACATTAACTAAAGCACAAAATATGTAACTAACTCTGAGAAGAACAAATATAACTCATTTGGTGCCAACAAAAGATTGGCATTATATTTAACATATCTTTCATATGATTAGTACTTTTTCCGTTTCAAAAGTAAAAAACAAAAGATCAAAATAATAGGCAAACCCTTGGGTAAGTATGAAGCATACAAGTTGATCCGATCCATCATCGTTTCCAATTATGTAATTGAAAAGAGACATTAATTCAAAAAATCAACAAATCTTGCTCCAAGATAAGTATGATCGTTTTAGTATATTTAAATGCTTAACAGGATCGCCATAGTATTATCTTTTTTCCTAGTATCTGTAGTCCATCCATGTTTATTTTCTCTAATATGATGTCAATATGAAATAAGATATTTCCACTTGAAAGTGGCCACAGGATACTATTTACAATTCAAAGCTAAATAATTAGCAAATTTTACATCGATATGGTGTCACAAACCTTCGCTAAATATGGATCGGGATACCATAACAAACGGTTGATGCCCCCGTCAAGTAATGCAACTGGTGATGTTTTCGGTGTTTTATCACAAAGGACCCGACGCTGGAACATCATGCTCTGTTTTTGTTGTTATTTACAAGGTCTTCAACCAAGTTTTTGGTATAGCATTCCATTGATAGATTGTCCACATCCCATAGGTTACAAAACATGGAAAGAGATCCCCCCCCCCCATAGATAATGAATAGGGGCACCCTTATAACGTAGTGACCCACACCCTTATAAGGGTGCCCCTATTCATCATATATTTGA
>LBNU01008665.1:137826-178433 GCA_014162995.1 Artemisia annua | reverse complement strand
GTCCATATCCCAAATATGCAATTTTGTGTCAACCACAAGGACCATTTACGTAATTAAAAGCCAAGAAGACAAATCTTAACCAATGCCCTTAGGGCATTGGTTAGACATCCCCGAAAAGAAAAACGAATATCATGGTCATAATAAACTTGTTACTTAGAAGTTAAGATTAGAGTTTTAAATACTAACGATTTAATTATAATTTGCATGCTTATCTGCTTATTATTCTCTTTTTTTGTATTTTTTTTTTTGTTTTTTTTTTTTTTTTTATAATTTATCCACCTTACTACTTATGTATATTTGTAAATACTAAAACTTGAACACTTTTTTTGGACAAACATAAATAATAAGGTAGACACTTTTTATGAGATGGAGAGAATATTTACAATCTATTTTAGCGGGGGACAACCCATAAAACGGGAGATGTTAAGTCATATCACAACAGTACTTTGGAGTACTTTCGATGCACGTCCGACTCCCGACCCGAGTCCCAAAATGAAACCGGTTTGTATGGTAATCCCGAAACGAAACCGACTCCCGACCCGAGTCCCGACAAGCTGAAAAACCCAAACCGAGTCCCGACCCGAGTATAGGTCGGTTTGTGTCGGTCGAAATCAGACGTCGATCGGTCATCAGTTGTCGGTCAGGATTGCTCAGCCCTACAAAATATACTGATGTAACAACTTATTTTACACTGACATGAGATACAAAAGCTAAATTACATAAATGGTCACTGTGGTTTGTCCATTTTTTCACATTTAGTCACTGAACTTTTTTTTTGACAAGGTCAGTCATTAAGGTTTCAAATCATTACAGATCCAGTCATTAAGGTTTCAATTTCATTACATAAATAGTCACTGTGGTTTGAAACTCAGTGACCATTTATGTAACGAAATGGACTGAATCTGTAACAATTTGAAACTTCAGTGACCATGTATGTCAAAAAAAAAGTTCAGTGACTAAATGTGAAAAAATGGATAAATCATAGTGACCATTTATGTAATTTACTCAAAGCTTGAGCATTTTGTAAGTTTACAATAGTGTTAACTAATATCCTTTAACTATCGTTTTTAGTTAGAACTTAGAACCTAAAAGGCTAAAACTGTAACAATAATTACCATTGAAAAGGCTTCATAATTGTTCGACGTCCAGCTCGATCACCATAAAATGATATTGTCATTTATACTATTAAATCAATTTTTTGTGAGAAAGACGATAATATTATAAAACCCACAAAAGAAACAAAATTACAATACATTGAACACATCAACAACCATCGGGTAATCTTCAATTCGTTAAAGTGTCATTCCAAACCTACCACATGTCAACCTTTTAATGTTAAGGGTAGTCGCCAGTAGTAAGGGCTTAGCCTCTTAGAACGAAAGTGTCAAGAAATCTTGAGTTCGAACTTTGAGGAGAAAATTAATCTCCCATTGGTCACGGAGGTTCACCCGTGACGACTTCAGGCTATCCAAAAGGGTAATCGCCTTGGGATAGTCGGCTCGCAATGTCGAGTCGAAACCTAGGTGTAAAAAAAAATAATAATAATAATAATAATAAAAAAAAAAAAAAAAAAAAAAAAAAAAAAAAAAAACTTGTAACCTTAATCATTAATTCATCAAAATTGGAACTTTAAAATATCGCAAGATTATATGACCTTATGGATAACGAGGGAACGATTATTGCCATATTTTTCCTACGGCATCATATGCAATTATGCAAACTCATCAGCAACAAATCTTTTATATAATAAAACAGAACCCCAAGTGGGGACTTTTCCATTTCAAAAGAAACTAAACCATACCTTATTTAGTAATAATATTATTTAGAAAAAAAGATTATTTTCTTATTAGATAATATTTTATATTTATCCATAACACAAGTAGAAGATAAATAAAAAAAATATAGATAAGATGCAATTAACAATAGGATTAAAAAATTTTAAATAATTATCTTTAATAATAAAAAACTATAATTAAACATCATAAATCAAACAAAACAAAGATTAAATTATTTGTTTTTTAATAAATAAAAATATATGATTCAAAAAAATTAAAAAAAAAACCCGCGCGTGCGCGGGCATTATAACTAGTATGTCCTATTACAAAAACTATGCAATTGAGAAAGAAAGCCGTAGAACATTTTAAAATCCATAATATATCTTTAAGGCAAATGTTACGACAGAGTGTTAAATAGCAAACAAAATATTATTGAACGAATATAATTTGAGATATTGCATGTTTATTTCTAATAGACATATGACTTTGACTCTTTGACAATAAGCAAAATAAACCTAAACTTAATAGACCCCAAGCCTGCAATTAGGCTTGTGCCTTAACCTAGTTATCTAATAGTTTGAATGGAAGCTTCCGAACAGAAAAACTAGATTGAATGTTGAAAGACGCTTATTCCCTTTCTTCTTCTATTCCTCACTTCTCTTGTTGGTTAAATTTGCATAGAGACAGACTTGTGTTTGGTGACATAGTTGTATACTTCATGACGATTTCCTTCATTTTATTTGACGTTTGCTATTTTTTTACGATATTGTTTGTTTGTCTTTAGGAGGGAGTGGCAATTTAGAGGTTAATTTGTGTCATTGACAACAACGATATTTGGTGGCGAAAGAAAAAGAAAGAGTATTGAAAACAACACGAATTTAGTTGATTCGTCGCTATTCAACCTACCTTTGGTGTATTATGACGGGGTATATAAATTGGATAACAATAAAGGTTAATTGTATTAAAAACAATAAAATGAAAGAAAATAAATAAATTAGGATACCTCTAAATCATCAGTGAGTAGCCTATCATCAAAGGATAACGATTTTTTTGTTGGTTGATCTTAAATAAAGCTTAAATATCATGTTATCGATACGATATTTATAATGCAATTAAATCTAACAACCCTAATAGACTAAAACCCACAATCGAACTGGGACTATATTTTTCATATGATATACTTATCATTTGCTATCTTTCCAAAAAAAAATGTTACATCATCATCCATATGCATGGTTATGATCTTCTTGCTTTTCAACTCAAGACGAAATAGTAAATATGCAATAGTGATTTTTATTTTTTATTTTTTTATTTTATTTTATTAATATTATTATTATTTTTTGGATGAAACACTCGCACAAACAACAAGTGGTAAACAAAATAGAATAATCAATAATGTCACGTTTGCAAGTGTACAAAGTGATGAGATGGGCGTGTGAGTCATATAGTTAAGAATATATATAGGGGATTTCATACATGGAAATGATGTTGAAATGCATTGAGAGTTAAAGAATTAGATATTCTTAGGTTAAGTGTTATGGTGGTGCCACCGACCACGCGTATAAACCATTACCCTCTCTTATTTATGCGCTTGATCTATCTATTTTGACAATGCTTTGGCGGTTTGCAACACCAAGCATTTTGCATTTTTTTAAAGTATATTGTAAGGTATGTTTGTATAAAGTGGGTTATGTTTGTTGGTTTGATAGTGAGTTTGGTAGTGTGTTAAATGATGATGTGATGCTGACGTGAAAGTGATAGATTTGTGACTATTACCTCCAGCCTTACGCCCTTACCACGACCAGGCCCCAACTAATTTTATTCACATTTTCTCACTTCGTTTCACAAATAACATAAGAACAAAACGTTTTCATCTATTTCGGAATGTATTCCTTACCATATAGTTGTAACATATAGGGTTTATATAGTTACAACATTTTTTGATGAAATACATCAATATGGACGTTGAGAGTGTCATTTCTTTTTCTTTTTTTTTTTCTTTTAAAAGGTTTGCCAGGAAAACCTTTACCATATGCAAATTTTTTTGTGTCGATTGACCGTTATCTAATGACAGTGTCCAAAATAGTGAGCACTTATTACAGTGACCTTTAAACGACTTACATTGAACCCATAACCCATTTTTGCAAAGCCGCCCTTGACCTATCAAGCGGACGTTCGCGATGAGAGAGTGATACAACTTGTCCAAATGGTTTTTCTTTTATGTGTAACCTCCATGGATATTATACAAAATAACATCTCCAATTTCCACAATTTTTTTTTCTTTCTTTTTTTGCAATTAAAGAAGACAGAGAAAAGATTATTGTCATTGCATTGTAGATAAGAATTCTCTGAAGTGTTAGTTTTCAATGGGAAAATTCAGAAACACAATTCTTGTGTGGGTTTAACTTTCACATTCAAGCAACTCTAAAAACTCTGGTGTTGGTGTCAATGAAAACTTGATAAGATGNTTTTTTTTTTTTTTTTTATAATTTATCCACCTTACTACTTATGTATATTTGTAAATACTAAAACTTGAACACTTTTTTTGGACAAACATAAATAATAAGGTAGACACTTTTTATGAGATGGAGAGAATATTTACAATCTATTTTAGCGGGGGACAACCCATAAAACGGGAGATGTTAAGTCATATCACAACAGTACTTTGGAGTACTTTCGATGCACGTCCGACTCCCGACCCGAGTCTCAAAATGAAACCGGTTTGTATGGTAATCCCGAAACGAAACCGACTCCTGACCCGAGTCCCGACAAGCTGGAAAACCCAAACCGAGTCCCGACCCGAGTATAGGTCGGTTTGTGTCGATCGAAATCATACGTCGATCGGTCATCAGTTGTCGGTCAGGATTGCTCAGCCCTACAAAATATACTGATGTAACAACTTATTTTACACTGACATGAGATACAAAAGCTTGAGCATTTTGTAAGTTTACAATAGTGTTAACTAAAATCCTTTAACTATCGTTTTTAGTTAGAACTTAGAACCTAAAAGGCTAAAACTGTAACAATAATTACCATTGAAAAGGCTTCATAATTGTTCGACGTCCAGCTCGATCACCATAAAATGATATTGTCATTTATACTATTAAATCAATTTTTTGTGAGAAAGACGATAATATTATAAAACCCACAAAAGAAACAAAATTACAATACATTGAACACATCAACAACCATCGGGTAATCTTCAATTCGTTAAAGTGTCATTCCAAACCTACCACATGTCAACCTTTTAATGTTAAGGGTAGTCGCTAGTGGTAAGGGCTTAGCCTCTTAGAACGAAAGTGTCAAGAAATCTTGAGTTCGAACTTTGAGGAGAAAATTAATCTCCCATTGGTCACGGAGGTTCACCGGCCAGGCTATCCAAAAGGGTAATCGCCTTGGGATAGTCGGCTCGCAATGTCGAGTCGAAACCTAGGTAAAAATAAAAATAAAAATAAAATAAAAAAAATAAAAAAATCTTTTAACCTTAATCATTAATTCATCAAAATTGGAACTTTAAAATATCGCAAGATTATATGACCTTATAGATAACGAGGGAACGATTATTGCCATATTTTTCCTACGGCATCATATGCAATTATGCAAACTCATCAGCAACAAATATGTCCTATTACAAAAACTATGGAATTGAGAAAGAAAGCCGTAGAACATTTTAAAATCCATAATATATCTTTAAGGCAAATGTTACGACAGAGTGTTAAATAGCAAAAAAAATATTATTGAACGAATATAATTTGAGATATTGCGTGTTTATTTCTAATAGACATATGACTTTGACTCTTTGACAATAAGCAAAATAAACCTAAACCTAATAGACCCCAAGCCTGCAATTAGGCTTGTGCCTTAACCTAGTTATCTAATAGTTTGAATGGAAGCTTCCGAACAGAAAAACTAGATTGAATGTTGAAAGACGCTTATTCCCTTTCTTCTTCTATTCCTCACTTCTCTTGTTGGTTAAATTTGCACAGAGACAGACTTGTATTTGGTGACATAGTTGTATACTTCATGACGATTTCCTTCATTTTATTTGACGTTTGCTATTTTTTTACGATATTGTTTGTTTGTCTTTAGGAGGGAGTGGCAATTTAGAGGTTAATTTATGTCATTGACAACAACGATATTTGGTGGCGAAAGAAAAAGAAAGAGTATTGAAAACAACACGAATTTAGTTGATTCGTGGCTATTCAACCTACCTTTGGTGTATTATGACGGGGTATATAAATTGGATAACAATAAAGGTTAATTGTATTAAAAACAATAAAATGAAAGAAAATAAATAAATTAGGATACCTCTAAATCATCAGTGAGTAGCCTATCATCAAAGGATAACGATTTTTTTGTTGGTTGATCTTAAATAAAGCTTAAATATCATGTTATCTAATGGAGATACCACAGTGAATACAAGCTCAGCTGCTCATCAAGTTCATCATGTTCACAAGACTAAGCAGAACTTGTACACTGCTCCATCTAAGTACAAGCTACTTCATAATGTACAAGTCAAATGCAACAAGATGTAGCAGCTTAGATATTTTAGTTTAGATATTTCTGTATTCTATAAATAGCATACATGTAACTTCATTTCATTTTATGAAAATGTAATCACAAC
Organism: Artemisia annua; assembly: GCA_014162995.1. NCBI lineage: Eukaryota > Viridiplantae > Streptophyta > Magnoliopsida > Asterales > Asteraceae > Artemisia > Artemisia annua. Next base: position 172,034 of record LBNU01008665.1, on the reverse strand, counting down.
TTTCTCTCAATAATATCATTTTTCACTTCATCTAAATTCTCTATATTATCGATACGATATTTATAATGCAATTAAATCTAACAACCCTAATAGACTAAAACCCACAATCGAACTGGGACTATATTTTTCATATGATATACTTATCATTTGCTATCTTTCCAAAAAAAATGTTACATCATCATCCATATGCATGGTTATGATCTTCTTGCTTTTCAACTCAAGACGAAATAGTAAATATGCAATAGTGATTTTTATTTTTTATTTTTTTATTTTATTTTATTAATATTATTATTATTTTTTTGGATGAAACACTCGCACAAACAAGTGGTAAACAAAATAGAATAATCAATAATGTCACGTTTGCAAGTGTACAAAGTGATGAGATGAGCGTGTGAGTCATATAGTTAAGAATATATATAGGGGATTTCATACATGGAAATGATGTTGAAATGCATTGAGAGTTAAAGAATTAGATATTCTTAGGTTAAGTGTTATGGTGGTGCCACCGACCACGCGTATAAACCATTACCCTCTCTTATTTATGCGCTTGATCTATCTATTTTGACAATGCTTTGGCGGTTTGCAACACCAAGCATTTTGCATTTTTTTTTAAGTATATTGTAAGGTATGTTTGTATAAAGTGGGTTATGTTTGTTGGTTTGATAGTGAGTTTGGTAGTGTGTTAAATGATGGTGTGATGCTGACGTGAAAGTGATAGATTTGTGACTATTACCTCCAGCCTTACCACGACCAGGCCCCAACTAATTTTATTCACATTTTCTCACTTCGTTTCACAAATAACATAAGAACAAAACGTTTTCATCTACTTCGGAATGTATTCCTTACCATATAGTTGTAACATATAGGGTTTATATAGTTACAACATTTTTTGATGAAATACATCAATATGGACGCTGAGAGTGTCATTTCTTTTTCTTTTTTTTTTCTTTTAAAAGGTTTGCCGGGATAACCTTTACCATATGCAAATTTTTTTGTGTCGATTGACCGTTATCTAATGACAGTGTCCAAAATAGTGAGCACTTATTACAGTGACCTTTAAACAACTTACATTGAACCCATAACCCATTTTTGCAAAGCCGCCCTTGACCTATCAAGCGGACGTTCGCGATGAGAGAGTGATACAACTTGTCCAAATGGTTTTTCTTTTATGTGTAACCTCCATGGATATTATACAAAATAACATCTCCAATTTCCACAATTTTTTTTTCTTTCTTTTTTTGCAATTAAAGAAGACAGAGAAAAGATTATTGTCATTGCATTGTAGATAAGAATTCTCTGAAGTGTTAGTTTTCAATGGGAAAATTCAGAAACACAATTCTTGTGTGGGTTTAACTTTCACATTCAAGCAACTCTAAAAACTCTGGTGTTGGTGTCAATGAAAACTTGATAAGATGCATCAATCTAAATAAACATATTTTTTTTTTCTCTGAGTTGGAATTATAGAAGGAAAGAGCAGGTAAAGTCCAAAGCTGCAACAAAATATACAATGGGCAAGTGAGATGAGTTCTACCCAAAAATCCCATTGTAGTTACACTCCACTCCATCAGAGCTAGTGATACATCATATTGCTGCACCTGTGTAGTCTAGTCTGTACACATTAAAGCAACCTGGTCTATATATTATATATACCCAACATAGTGGTTGAAATTTGAATGAATGAAAAGCTTTTTGATAAAATAAAAAGAAAGGAACAAAGTTAGAAACCAACTAGCTAGTTTGATGGATGTGAAGTTGAGTTTGTGAAGGGTAAATGAGTCAAGACCAAGGACTGCAAAATGAAAACATTCCTCTAAAAATCCTTTTACTAACAAAATTTAATCCAAGCGAATTCCCATCAATTATGATCCGAGAGCATAAGAAGATAACTATCATCAGAACCACTATGTAACATGTTAGACACTTGAGCCGAAGACGTTCTCGTCTTGAATCGGTTTTTCTAAGTTGTGCATGAGATTCCGCTTCTTGTTGGAACATCTTTACAAGCTCTTGTAGTTCGAGTTTTCTTACCTCAACTTCCTCTTCCATTGCTGGATTTTTTAGTCCAAGGTAGAGTAAACCCATGACAATTAAAATGATTCCTAAAAGGACAAGGATACATGTAAATATAAGAAATGCGTATGGTGAATTTTTTGAACCAGGAATTCCGTCCACATTTATCCCAAAGAGACTGGTGATGAAGTTAAGAAAAAACCCACAACTACCAAAGACTGCTAAATTATGTGTCACGCACGAACTTTTGTCCTAAAAGTTGTTCAGAAGGGAGGCTGTTAGTTCACTGAAATAGTAGAGATCAGTTGCTCACATAAGGCTAAAACGACACAAATATAACATCTTATTTGGAGGTGCCAATTTTGACACCTTTATTTATAAAACGTCAATGAACTATTTCGTTTGTCCCGTTTTTAAGATTTGTACTTTCTTTTGCACACTTGAACATAAAAAGATGGTTTTGTGCCCGATTGGGTAATTTAAGCACTTTATATGTGCTCGAGGGCCGCCACCAAGTTTCGAGTTTTGACCCACTTTAAGATGACTCTTCTAAATACATTAACGGACCCGGCCATTTGCCACCTCTAGAAGCTAGCTACTACAACAATTAAAAGAAAGAAAGAAGTAATTTTCACTTGATTTTGTAAATGGATTTGCAACAAAATGATACCTGTAACCAGGCTCGAACAGTACTTTGCATAACATCTTGTACAGTAAACAAACGCCCACGTACTGCTTCTTGTTCCTCAATCATTTGTCTAGTACTCTTTGTTATTCCTTCAAGTAACCTTTTTGCTGCATTACCTCTTAAATGTTGAAGGAGCTCAAAAACAATCTCTTCTCTAGCATGTAGAGACCATTTCACTCTTATAACCTTCAAGAACGAAAAAAAAAGAAAAACCGAGCTGAATCGTCTTAGTATATACAGTAATATGAACATGCATTTATCTGGAACCAAAAGGTGGCTGGGGTAAGGGGTCAACTTCGGCAACTTTTTGGTATGGGTAACAAATGGGCAGGGACCATGCACTTTTTACCCATCTTTCAAAGAAACTTTTCTAAATACTTTGTTGCTATGATCACAAAAGCTAATATATACGATTGTAATCAATAAATGAATAAAACATTTTGGGTGCTCTTATACATCAGAAACACCCTTTTGGAGACTTCTAACTTATCTCAACCGGTCGAGAAAACCAATCCAAATCAACCCATTCATAAGTAAATGGGTTATAACATGGGCAACATTTAAATCAAATATTCAAAAGTGAGGACGCAGAAAAAACTCATCCATATAATGACAACTATTGTGGGTAATGAACATAGTTTCTTGATTTAAGCTTGGCTGAAAGTATGATACCTGTGATGATAACCTTCTGATTTCTTGATTTAATATTATGCTGAACAGATGTGAATCCTCCTGGTTTCTCCTATTATAAGTAAGAATAAAACATTGTTAGAACTTGAGTATCGCATATCTCATATCACACAGTGGACCAAAATTTGCATGAAGTTATAAAAAACCTGTTCATAAACTTCAGCTCAACTTCATCTGCTGCTCCAAAGATGTATTTCCTATATAGCCTAGCAAAGGTAAAAAAAAAAAAAAAAATGATTATCTGTACAGTACATAATCCAAAAAAGCCTAAATATTTATGAAGACTATCTAAGAAGAACAACAAATCAATAGACTGCATAAGATCTTCATCTCAATTCTGATTTCGTAACTGGAGTTTTAAGAATTGTCTTAAAGGTTTCAAGTAAAAAAAAAACTTTAAGAAATTAGAAAACTAAGGAACTTCGACAAAATATTACAGAAATTCAGGTTAATATCACCCAAAATAACTATATTCATAAGTCAATGGTAGTAGCAATGACGTTAAGTCCGATGATCAAAATATGAATAAAGAAGTGAAAGTATGTTGCTATTTATAGACAAATGCCCTATATATATAACCACCTTAAAGTATAAAAGAAATTCGGCAGTGAGAATACAAGAAAAGAGTAATTTCACCTATCATCCCAGCGAGCAAGGCGGCATACGAGGAGTGCTATAACTTCATGAATAGTTTGTGGCAAATTACTACCTCCTGCGGCAAGCAGGTCCTGTTGAAATAGTCAATCAATGTTAAACAAACAATCGAATTAAACAACTTTGGGCATGAAAGAACATCAACCTATTTGGCTGAAAATGGGTCGATTTGTGGGGTTTTAATATCGTCAAATAAAATGGCTTCTAGGGGAAGGGATCATATGGGTTGAACGGGTTGAAGATAGCCCAAAGTTTATTTTGTATGCCTACAACCGCCTAAGTAGTGTTATTGAAACATTTAGATTACTATTTCAACAATAATCATTAAATATTTTAAACGTGGGACTTACTCTTTGTGGGTCAACCTGACCTGGCTCGTTTTAACTAATACTACTAAATAACGACCTTTTTCAACCAAAGCAGAGTTGACCCGTTACCCTCCCCTCGTCCCATATTGTCACGTCAAATAAAACTATACACAGCGACTGTTACAAAGATTTACCTGGACTTCTGAAACTCCTAGCACATTGACATTTGTTGCAGAACCTTTCACGTGCAATGCGGTAACTAAGAAATTTTGTGCTTGCCACGATCTTAGTACTACCGGAATATCATTTTCTTCAATGTATGGATCACCAGCTGACTGTCCTAACAGTTCAAATAACAGCCCACCAGCAACCCTAACAGGAACCTGTGCAATAAAGAACCTTACAAAGCATGAGAGTATATCATGAAGCATAAAACCACACTGTATCAGATTTGTAGTAGTTTTTTGCAGCATAAAACTTGAATGTTACTCATTGATTTCATTTAACACAGTCCAACTGATCATAACAAATATAGTATACACAAGTTAATAATCTAAAATGGTATATGCAGCGTGATATCAGAAAATGACGAAACGAAGTAGCTGTGGTAAATTTGACCCAATTTACTTATAATGGGTCGATTCGGTTTTGCTTTAGCTCTAACTAGCTTAGTAGGAAACGGCAAAAATGAATGAAATATTTGCCCAAAACATATTTTTAAGCATAAAACCTCCGAAATCATTAAGCAAACAATAGATTATTACTGAAACAGTTATAAATGGATTTTAGAAAAAAATTTGGCAAAAAGTTTTTCGGGTCAACCCCACCCACATTGTACCACCTCGCTTAAAGATAGAACCTCATAAAGAAGATGCTTCATACGCTCACTAATAAGCTTGCTTTCATCTCTTAAAGCAATACTAATAGCCGGATGCAACCCTTTCGAGTTACTTAACCAAGAATGGACGGAAGGATGTCCTGCCTCAACATGACACCACCACGTGGGCCCCACAGGCCGTTCTCGATAAGGCACAGCAATATCAGCAACTGTGACTTCATTATCATCGCTTTCAAACTCTGTATATTCAGTTTCCCAACAGCCATTTACTCGTACTGTCTCCACTAGTTGCGTAATTCTAGACCAACCAATTGGTACCCAATAAGTTCCAGCATACACATTATTATCAAAGCTGTCATCCAAACTATCATTTATTCCATTTTTGGATCCTTGTTTTTTCAACCCGATTGTATCTTGTGGTCTATGCTTTTTGTGGCTACGTTTAGCTTCAAATGCGCAAATTAGTCCATCCGTCCATAAGGTGCAACCAACCGTCGCATCCTTAGCAGCCCCTTGATGATTATTAACCATTTTCGTATTGTTCGTAGTCCATCAACACCTAATACAGCTACCAATTCATCGAAATTTTGAAATCAGAAATTGAAAAACAAAAAAGAATATACCGACATATATGAAAATGTTCATATATGTGAATATGTCGGTATATTTTTTTTATAGTGAATAACTTCTTATATGCTTATTTTAGAGTGAATAAGTAGTTCAAAGCAAGAAGGCCTGCTTATATTTTAAGCAGTTTAAAATAAACAATCCCAAACACCCCCTTACACACCACGCAAACATTAGAAACGATTAATCCAATATGAACCAGTTGCAAAGACATACATAAAACAATGCATCAACCACAAATACAATACAAAACTTCATAAACTATAACAAAGGTTATGTCCGCAACCAAGAGGTCATGGGTTCAAGTCTCGCCAAGGGCGAACTTGAGATTGTTGTGGATTTGTGGTTGTGTGAGAATGTATATTTGCCCTTGGAGAAAAACTTCTAAATTATTAGCATCAACTATAAAAATATACAAAACTTACCACTAATTTTTTTCTTGAACAACAATATTTCAACAACAACAACAACAATACTCAATCCCGCTGGAGCAAGGTATGGGGGTGGTGAGATGTAGACGGTCACAACCCTACCCGAGGGTAAAGAGAAGAAAGACCTCCGGCAAGTGTGTGTGCAAGCAAATAGACTTTATATTGTTGTTTGAACAATAATATTTCATATACCTATACGGCTATACCACTTATCTCACAACATATCTCCAAGAAGATTTAAATCGACAGAAAAGCTGACCCGTACACCCCTTTTGAGTGTCGAGACCTAGCCTCAGGCAACGAGCGCATGTTACTTTTAAACATTTAATGTGTTTAACGAGATTTTTAAACATTCAATTATCACAGAAAATATACCTAGTATAATATTCACTAACAAACAAAATTAACCAAATAAAATAAATACATAAAGTTCAAAATTCTCTAATATCAACTTTATATAATCAATGGTAATTTTTTTTTTAACGGCAACTAAGTATCTCACAATATATAACCATAGAGTATCTCAATAGTAACTTACTAACACCAGCATTATATATGATTATAACTCGAGTAAAATTGTTACCGGTTTAAGGATGATATTCATTAAGTGTATGCTAGGGCGACGTTATCAGGTGGCAGATTTTATATGTTGGTGATTAGAGGTGTGTGCTAGAAAGTCCTTGTACTGTAAGTGGTTTGCATAATAAGTACCTTAATTTTGTTATAAATAGTAGTAAAAAGTTACAGTCGTACCCAAAGAGGAGTGTGTCGTTTTTTAGTATTCCAAATTCGAATTCCACAAGGAAAATGTTTAACAAGTGTCATAAACCTTTTAATAAAATTAGGGTTAAGTCCATAAACTAATAAATACTTTTTAAGAAAAAAATATTTAAATAATTTACTTTGAAAAATGGGAGGTGATATCTCCACATATGATTTTACTTCATACACATAAATTTAGTGGGGCCCATATAAATTTTATTTGTAAAATTTGTTTGAGTCCCACTAAATTTATGTGTATGAAGTAAAATCCTATGTGTGCATATCACTACCCTTGAAAAATACCATATTAAAACTTTTGAATTTGTTTTTATATTTTTTGGTTAAGTCCACTTAAAGTTTGAATGAATGAAAAGCTTTTTGGTAAAATAAAAATAAAAGAACAAAGTTAAAAACCAACTAAACCTTGACTAGCTAGTTTGATGGATGTGAAGTTGAGTTTGTGTAGTAATTTTCTATGAGATATAATCTCTCTTTCTTTGTTACTATGATAAAATTGATAATAGCTGAGCTTGGTTATTTGACAATAACATCATAGTTTATTTCCATCAATTATGGAAATATTCCAATAACATCCTTTTACTAACATATATGCACATTATTACCATAAAACATGATTTAATCCAAGCAAATTCCCATCAATTATGATCCGAGGGCATAAGAAGATAACTATCATCAGAACCGCTATGTAACATGTTAGACACTTGAGCCGAAGAGGTTCTCGTTCTTGAATCGGATTTTCTAACTTGTGCATGAGTTTCCGCTTCTTGTTGGAACATCTTTACAAGCTCTTCTAGTTCGAGTTTTCTCACCTCAACTTCCTCTTCCATTGCAGGATTTTTTAGTCCAAGGTAGAGTAAGCCCATGACAATTAAAATGATTCCTAAAAGGACGAGGATACATGTAAACAACAGAAATGCGTATGGTGAATTTTCTGAACCGGGAATTCCGTCGACGTTTATCCCAAAGAGACCGGTGATGATTGAAAGAACAAGCCCGCAACCACCAAAAACTCCCAGATTATGTGTCACACGCAAACTTTTGTCCTACAGTTATTCAAAAGGAGACGGGAGAGGGGTTAGCTCACTTAAAAGTCACACTAAAACGACATAAATATAACATCTTATTTAGAGATGGCAATTTTGACACTTCATTTATCTAGAGGCTTTTTTTTGTGTGCATAAAACACCTATGCACTCTTTTGTTTGTTCAGTTTTAGCATTGTACTTTCTTTTGTACGCTTGAACATAGCAAAATGGTTTCGTGCCCATTTAGGTCATTTGAGTGCCACCCAGTTTCAAGTTTTGACCCACACTACACGATAACTTTTTTTGAGCCATTACCCGACCTGCACATTTGCCACCTCTAGAAGATAGCTGCTACAACAATTACAAGAAACATGGAAGTAATTTACACATTATTTTGTAAATGGATTTGCAAAAAAATGATACCTGTAACCAAGCCCGAACAGTACTCTGCATAACATCTTGTACTGTAAACAAACGCCCACGTACAGCTTCTTGTTCCTCAATCATTTGTCTAGTACTCTTTGTTATTCCTTCAAGTAATTTTTTTGCTGCATTGCCTCTTAAATGTTGAAGGAGCTCAAAAACAATCTCTTCTCTAGCATGTAGAGACCATTTCACTCTTATAACCTTCAAGAACGAAAAAAGAAGAGAACCCGAGCTGAATCACATTAGTAATATACATCAACTACTAAAATAATGAAGCTTACGAGAAGTACATACAGTAATATGAACAAGCATTTATCGGCGGCTGGGGTAAGGGAGTCAACTTGGGTAACTTTTTGGTATGGTTGACAAATGGGCAGGGACCAAAAACTTTTTACCCATTTTCTAATGGAACTTTTCTAATTACTCTGTTGAATGATTACAGAAGCTGATATATACACGACTGTAATCAATAGTTTTTTTAAACATAACATTTTGGGTGCTCTTACGCATCAGAAACACCCTTTGGGAAACTTCTAACTCATCTCACCTGGTTGAGAAAACCTATCCAAATCAACCCATTCATAAGTATATGGGTTAACATGGGCAACATTTAAATCAAAAACTCAAAAGCAAAGACATAGCAAAAACTCGTCCATATAATGTGGGTAATGAACAAAGTCCCATTAACACTGCTAAACCGTGAGGAGGGACATGGTGATCGGTTACATAGGTTAAACTTGGCTGAAAGTATGATACCTGTGATGACAACCTTCTGATTTCTTGATTTAATATTATGCTGAATAGATGTAAATCCTCCTGGTTTCTCCTATTATAAGTAAGAATAAAAAGATGTTAGAACTGGAGTATGACATATCGCATTCGCAGCAGTGCACCACAATTTGCATGTATTAAGAACCTGTTCATAAACTTGAGCTCAACTTCATCTGCTGCTCCAAAGATGTATTTCCTAAAAAGCCTACCAAAGGTATAAAATATGATTACTTATAAAGTACATAATCCAAAAAACTTACTAATTAATATGAAAGATTATCAATAAGGACAAATCACCAAACAGTCTCGCCAATGCCCAAATCACAAGAGCAAAGTGCATATCTAACTTGATCACTAGAGTTTAAACATCGTCTCTAAACTTCCAAATACAAAAAATTCTTATTCGTCAACTTTTTACAGATTTCCCTGTTGATATTAAGCAGAATAATCAATTTTGCAAGTCACTGGCGGTAGCAATGAATTTTCAATTCCAGTGATCAAATTATGAATAGAAGAAGTTAAAGTATGTTGCGATCTATAGCAATATGCACTGTATATATTACCTATCTAAGATTCAAAAGAAACTATTTACCAGGTGAAATGCAAGAAAAGAGTAATTTTACCTATCATCCCAGCGGGCAAGGCGGCATGCTAGGAGTGCTATAACTTCATGAATAGTTTGTGGCAAATTACTACCTCCTGCAGCAAGCAGCTCCTGTTGAAACAGTCAATCGTTAAACAAACATCCGAATTTAACAACTTTGGGCATGAAAGTCAATGATATTAGATGTGAAATATCAACCCATTTACTTGAGAATGGGTCGATTTGGGTGGTGCTTTATCTCAAAGTGGCCAAACAAAATATTTGCTTGTACGGGAAGGGATTAGGTAGGTAAACGGGTTGAAGATGGCCCAAAGTTCATTTTGTATGCATACAACCGTCTAAATTGTGTTATTAAAACCTTTAGATTACTATCTTAATAATTACTACGGAGTGTTAATTTTTTTTAAATGTGGACAAATAGTCTTTGTGGGTCAACCTGACCTGGCTCGTTTTAACTAGTATCTAAAATTGACCCTTCAACTAAAACCCATTTGACACGCTACCCTCCCTCCATATCGTCATGTGAAATAAAACTATAGGCCGCGACTGTTACAAAGATTTACCTGGACTTCTGAAACTCCTAGCACATTGACATTTGTTGCAGAACCTTTCACATGCAATGCGGTAACTAAGAAGTTCTGTGCTTGCCACGATCTTAGTACTACCGGAATATCATCTTCTTCAATGTATGGATCACCAGCTGACTGTCCTAAGAGTTCAAATAACAGCCCACCAGCAACCCTAACGGGAACCTGTGCAATAAAGAACCTTACAAAGTGTAAGAGTATATCATGAAACATAAGACCGCACCGTATCAGATTTGTATTAGGTTTTTGCAACATAAAGCTTGAAGGTTACTCATTGATTTAATTTAACACAATCCAACTGATCATAACAAAGTATATAGTATACACAAGTTAATAATCAAGAATGCTGTGTGCAGCATGATATCAGAAAATGACAAAACGAAGTAGCCGCGGTAAATTTGACCAAATTTACTTATTAATGGGTCGATTCGGTTTTGCTTTAGCTCTGACTGTGGTTAGTAGGAAACGGCAAAAATGAAAATAGTAGCCCAAAACATATTTTTAAGCATAAAACCTCCTAAATCAATTTAAACAAAAAATAGATTATTACTGAAACAGTTATAAATAGATTTTTTAAAAAATGGGCAAAAAGTTTTTCGGGTCAACCCCAGCCACATTTTACCACCTCATTTAACATTGGTATACTCAGGAATGTTATCAAAGATAGTACCTCATAGAGAAGATGCTTCATACGCTCACTAATAAGCTTGCTTTCATCTCTTAAAGCAATACTAATAGCCGGATGCAACCATTTCGAGTTACTTAACCAAGAATGGACAGAAGGATGTCCTGCCTCAACATGACACCACCACGTGGGCCCCACAGGCCGTTCTCGATAAGGCACAGCAATATCAGCAACCGTAACTTCATTATCATCGCTTTCAAACTCTGTATATTCAGTTTCCCAACAGCCATTTACTCGTATTGTCTCCACTAGTTGCGTAATTCGGGACCACCCAATCGGTACCCAATAGATTCCAGCATACACATTATTATCAAAGCGGTCATCCAAACTATCATTTATTCCATTTTGGGATCCTTGTTTTCTCAACCCGGTTGTATCTTGTGGTTTATGCTTTTTGTGGCTACGTTTAGCTTCAAATGCACAAATTAGTCCATCCGTCCATAAGGAGCAACCAACCGTCACATCCTTAGCAGCCCCTTGATGTTTCTGATTGTAGTTCTTCTTCATATCATCCATGGATGCACATATATCCCCACCTATATCCAGTCATCCAAAGTTTAGATTCGGAAACTACAACCTACCCTGTTAAATTTATCATCTTTTCCAAATTTCAAGTCTGTGCCAATGTGTTTCAGTGTGCTTTTAATGTTTGAAGTTGTAATAGTCACTTAAAGAGTTTTCGACAATATCTGATTATTTAGCAATGACATAATCAATTAATCATAATCCGTTTTGTTGCAGGTACTCCGAAACTAAATATCCAAAAGTGAGATTATACTCTATACATAGCGTATAGTCACAATTACTTACTATACTCGAACACTAGAGACAAAGTAATCCAAGAGGAATCGCATTGTCAAGACATAAAAACAATTCATAAACCATTAATCCCATATGAACGTTACACACTTTTGAACTTGTTTCCTTTAGTGATACATATCATCACATTTCTATGACCAAATATTACAAAAAAAAATGAAGCAATTCGGTTCAACAAATTTAACCACTTAGGCCAAACATAACACTTTAAGCCTTAATTTGGGTAAAGTTGAGGCAATGGGTTCAAATCATGTCACCGAGTCTCTTTAATCATGGTCTTATGCGATTTACCTCTCCCATGTTGGCCGTGGGACCGACAAGGGCAGACCCAAAACCAAAATTATGTATTACAGTACATTTCTTATTTAGTGAGTCAATTGTAAGACTGGGTGGTGGTGACCAACATCACCACCGCCAACAAGGTGTAATAAAACGACCAATTTCAGCACCCAAACATATCCCACCTGAACACAAATATACTCCACAAAACCAAAACCACACACACACAACTCTCTCACAAATCGGTCGGTCAGTGAAAGTGATTAACCTATTACACAACTCTCATTTTTTCCTTGCCATAGACTTGTGGGTGGGCTATTACACCCGGTCTGATTGTGTTATGTATTATTCTAAACAATTTCTGTGAAAGTGATCACTTATAGACCTGGTCCGCCTTTGGGGATCGGTCAATGGAAGCCGACAGCCAACAGAGGGTCTATTAACCTTTTACTCAAACTAAACTAAATCATGCAATCATTTTCAATCCTAAAATCTAAGAAGGGGGAAAAAATCGAATGGCAACTAAGAAGGGTGTTTGGGATTGCTTTTTTTTTTTCAACTTATCTGCCTAAAAAAAGCAAAAAGAGCACTTTTTTTCATCCAAACACTCCCTGCTTTTCTGCTTAAAAAGGAAAGAGCAGAACATCAATTTTTCATAAGTAGGTTAGGAGCTGCTTATTCGTGTTAGTTATTTGATATCAAATTAAAATGACTTTTCACTCTCATATTTAACATAAAAAAATTTATAAATAAACTTGATTAAAAAATTAATACACAATTTCGTCTTTTATAAAATAAGCAAATCCACGCACTTGTTCCAAATTACTTTTATTTATACGTACTTATTTTTAAGCAGAAAAAAAAAAATAAGTAATCCCAAACACCCACTAGCATGCAGGACTTGAACCCATTACCATTTGGTTGACGAGCTTCCNAAAAAAAAAAAAAAAAAAAAAAATGTAACTCACATTTATTTAACTAAGTATAAAAGTAGAGTTCAAAATTCGCTAACATCAACTTTAAACATATCACATAATATGATAAAAACTAAAAAATCAAAATAAGTGTTACCGGTTGGTTTAAGGATGAATGTTGTTGGTTAAGTACAATTACCGGTGACGGTGAAAGGTGGCAGATTATGTTGTTCGTCACCAACACGCGCCACTCTCTCTTTATATGTTGATGATTATCCGTGTGTGCTAGAAAGTCCTTGTACTATAAATATTTTGCATAATAAGCCTCTTTACTTTGTTGTTAATAGTAAAACACTCCCACCATCTCAAATTAATTGTCACCCGACAAAAAACGCACAATAATAAGAAAAAACATAATTATTACTGTTTTTTTTTTTATGCTAAACTCGATCAAACTTCTCTATATATTTTTAGTAGTAAACAATTAAATTGGGACATCCCGAAAAGAAAACGTTTTGGGACAAAGGGAGTACTAAAATAGTAGTTTGATTTAGTACAAAATCGTGTTGATTTATCGTTTGTTTGGATGAAGATTTATGTTTGATTCGGTATCAAAGTCTGAGTTTAGTACATGATTCAGTTTCGGATTGAAGTGATTCGAAACAAGTATTGTTTAGCGACGATGTCGTACATGATTTACAACAAACATGTTATATCGTTTATGGTATGTTTGAAAAAGTACTAGTTGTAGCAGTAGCTTATAATTATTAAATGACGATAAGTGACAAGTAAGCTTAAGTTTTTCTCAAAAGCGGAGCTTCTACTATTAAAGCTATATGACATTGAGTTAGTTGTTATGTAAGGGTATAAAATAAGCTCCCTAAGTTGCGCGTTAAACGAAGCTTATAACTGATAGAATCTTGTTTTGTAAGCTTAAGCTCTTATAAGTTCTCGTAAAATAAGTGCTAAGCATACCTATCTAAAGCTGTTTTAGTATTAAGTTTGTTTGGCGCAAAGTTTATTAATATTAGATGCTAAAATAATCCCAAACCCGTTGTGGGTTTAGGGTTTCCACTCATGTGTTGGACCTTGATAATTGTACAAGTCTTGTATTATGAAGATAATGATAGATGAAGGACCAAAGGTGTTAAGTAGAAAGTTTATAACCGAAAAGTAGTTATTTTCGGTTGGTAGTTAAAGTAGTTATTCCTGTAACTTGGTGAAGGGTTGTATCGTTTGGTTCATGACCATTCGAACCATCATGACCATTGGGTCATACCCCTTCATATCTATATATAGTCCTTCAGATGTAAACGTTTTTAGTTAGTGTCAAAAATACGATGTAACCTACTGTTACTTTGTTAATAATAGAATCATTTTTCTTGTCAATCTTGTGCAACATGATCCTGGGAATATCAAGTTTCTGGAACCTGTGAAAAATCCAATATGGTATCAGAGCCGAAGGTTGTTGCAAGGTTACAAGATATGATTCAAGTCTCTTGATCAAGAAGATCAAGAAAACAAGAAGGAAGGCACCAAGATGTTGGGGAAGATAGTGCACAATCAAGAACCAACGTACATGGACATCAAACGAAATTGATGGACTGTTTGTTGTGATTTCTGCTGAAACGTGACAACAAACAAGAAGGAAGAAAACAATATTATAGGACTTTGTGGGACTGCTGGAACGCGACACAAAGAGAAGGAAAAGAAACTCTTGACGTTGAAAGAAGCGTAGAAGCAAGAGTAGCGCAGAAGAAAAAGACTTTGTGAAACCGGTTGAAAACAAGATACAAAGTATAAGACGCAGGACTAGCGCGCAAGGTATAAGACGCAGATTCTAGAAGCGCAAGGAACGTTGTTGTGAAAAAAATATATACGTAGAATGAAGAAGGAGTACTCAAAAGAAGGAACAAACGAAGGACTGATTTGTTTCATAGGAATTCAGAAACGAAGGACTGTTTTTCTGGATCGATTTGGTTACCAAGGTGTGGTACCAACTTGTGTGTTAGAAGGTTTGTGATCAAAACAACACACAAGAACAACAACAGCGAAAGGATGAGCAAACGAAGGACTGTTTTGTTCAAGAAAGAAGAAACAAGCGAAGGACTGCCTTGTTTTGTTGGAACGAATTCAGAAGCGAAGGACTGATTTCTGGTTCGGTGTGGTTACCAAGGTGTGGTAACAAGGATTGTGTGTTGGAAGTTTCTTAGGAATCTCAAAGAGACCGAGATCAAGTACAACACGCAAGGAGAAAGGAAACGTGTAACGTGGTACAAGAAAGTGTTGGTTTGTTTGTGTCGAATATAAACACAAACAAGAATAACAAGGAGGCCGTGAATTTTTGTTGAAGATTCAAGGGAGGCCGTGGAACGTTTTGTTTAGACTCGTTGGCAACAACAACAATTCGACAAGGAGAACGAAGAAGGAACCGTGGTGTTCTGTTTTGGTTCGAAACAAAACAGAAACAAGGCGACAAATTCGAAAGTTTTTGTTAAAGGTTGAAGTCGAATAGGATTTGAAAAGGCAACGAGGCAGGAAGTAAAAAAAAAGGCGTTGCTTGTGGATGTGATAAGGTATACCGAGAGACAAAACAATCAAGGATTGTTTGGAGACAAGAAAAACAACAAATAACGAAAAGAATGGGCTGATCACTCGTTCATAAGAAAATACCGACGGGTATTGAAGAATTGTTGAAGATACGGTGTAAAAGTGAAGAAACACAAGGAAGTATTGTGGTACAACGATAGAATGGAACAAGCAACAGCAGCAACAAATCATGAAGACAAGAAGAAGGAAAGAAAAGACACGGAGAAGAGCATGAAGACTCGAAGAACAAGACTTAAACAATTAGGGGGGAGAATGTTGGACCTTGATAATTGTACAAGTCTTGTATTATGAAGATAATGATAGATGAAGGACCAAAGGTGTTAAGTAGAAAGTTTATAACCGAAAAGTAGTTATTTTCGGTTGGTAGTTAAAGTAGTTATTCCTGTAACTTGGTGAAGGGTTGTATCGTTTGGTTCATGACCATTCGAACCATCATGACCATTGGGTCATACCCCTTCATATCTATATATAGTCCTTCAGATGTAAACGTTTTTAGTTAGTGTCAAAAATACGATGTAACCTACTGTTACTTTGTTAATAATAGAATCGTTTTTCTTGTCAATCTTGTGCAACATGATCCTGGGAATATCAAGTTTCTGGAACCTGTGAAAAATCCAATATCATGTACATCTACATATTGTGACTCAATAAGCATCATAACCTACTCGATAAACATCAATAACTCCTTACGGTTTGGGAGTTATGATCGAAACAGTAAGGAGCTATGTTTTAGCCGAATATTGAACTTTTTTTATAAAGGATAAGGGGTGCCGACTAGGGTTTGGCGAGATATCATATTTGATAGTGTAAACCCCGTAGGTTATGATGTTTTTTGAGTCACAATATTTAGAGGTTACATGAGTGGAAACCTAAACCTACAAACGAGGTTGGGCTTATTTTTCATCTAATAATTAAAGTCTGAACTAATACGATTAACTCTGACCACATCCTGCAAGCAAAACAGTCTAACACTTACACAATGCATAGTTTAATTCACGCATCGCTTTAGAAACGAACATATCAAATACAAAAGTTATAGTTATATCATGTCATCATATACGACATGATGGTCTTTTCACATCTTGTAAGACTTTGTGACACACTTGTCATTCTGTAATATGTACGATCACATTTGATCGTACGAAATCAGTATGATGTCATAATACGAATATTTGCATCCCATAAACCCGAATGTAATTTAAAATTCATATAGTAAAATCAATCATCTACAAGTGAACTTTCAAGCTAATAGATAAAATGAAAGGTGTATCTTTTAGATGAAGGAGAATCCTAGAATGGTCCATTCCAGAGAGTTGTGGGCATCTTTCTTTATCCCTTTAAGAAAAACTAGGTTCCAAATATGTGGTTTTTCGGTTTTCTATCATTTACCTGCAACTGATTATGTACGATTATTCTTTGTGTCAAACTATATGATTCGCTACCTTTCTCGGGTATCAATTCTTTTTGGGACAAATGTTTAGTATTATCTTTGTCAAACTCTATAAAGATGTCATCTTTAGCTACTAATCAGGCAAAAGTTATCTAAAGGAATCATATAATTTAAGGATGATTGAAAGACATATGTTTTTATTACTATATAAGTGAAAGAACACAAAAAGGAAGAATTCAAGATCATAGTAAAGGAAAACTAATATGGGTGCTCATAAGCTCATGCTACTAGCCATGGTTCTTGTTTGCTTTTGTTCTCGTCCATTTTCTGCACAAGTTAGCAAGAACTCGCTTCCAGGTTCTCTTTCTATCTCTCTCTACACACGCAGACGACGCACACATGAGAATACTATTATGGTGTGTGCATCAATATATGTGGTGTGAGTATCACTCCCCTAGACGAAGCTGTTTTAAGAAATGATGGCAGAGTTAATCTTGTTGACTTTTAAAGTCAAACCTATTGGTATTAGGATTCAATTTTTGATAGGTATACATGACATAACCAGCATCGAAAACATTTTACTATATAGTATTATTGTGAGCTTTATATTACCATCAAAATATTTTCTAATGATTAAGTTAATTTATATAAATTTTGAGGTTCAAAGTTTGTCTGTTTGACTGGAAACACTAATACAAAAAGAGTTTTGAATGGGCACTTGGAAACTTTGGAGTTTGAAAAAATGAAAATTTACTTTTTGTCTTATTAAATAAAAAATTTCAAGATACTGGAAACTTTAAGTGGTCTTTATAGTGAATTGGTTATCTCTTTTAGGCACGTAATGAGTAATCGTCTGTTCAATATCTCCCACCACCAATCGATATCTTCTTTGAGTTGTTATACATACATATAATCTCTAAATCATTTATAAGAAGAGTTTAGATAAAATCAAGTTATCTTTAATAATGCACCATTCTCAACTTTCATCATCAAACACCGCCAGTTCCACCTCCAAAAGCTAGGATGTCCTTTGTGTAGGAAATACGCATAGAAACATGGGTGATGGGAGTGAAATGTTCAACCAAAGCATGTATACAACCGCTGTTGAAGGAGGTAGAAGTGGTGGACATTCGGGGGGTGGTGGCAGAAATGGAAATGGAAATGGCGGTCAGTCCAATTCGTCCCCTCATGAAGGTGGAAATGGGGTGGTTCCTGTGTATGCTGCTGGTGCAGGAGGTCAACTCAGAAAGCACAAAGGTGGTGCTTCAACATATACCCCGCACAGATTTCTAGTGTTCATAGCCACAACATTAACATCTCTTTTATTAGATGTTCTTCTGTAGTATGCAAGAGTAAAGGCGATATAAAAGATTCAATATCAGTAGAATTGTCTGTACATCAAGTGGTCTTTGCCAGTGCATCGGTTTATTGATTTTTAATAATAGAGCAGACTAGTTTGTAATGTTGTCAAACCAGTTAATTAGTACTGTATATGGTACATTATGATGTCCATTTTGACATATACGAGTAGTATGTTCGTATTTTGTGCAAACATGTTCCAGTATTAAAGCTTGCATATCATGTAAACATAATTCTAGTATCCTGATGAATGTTTGGATCTGCTTTTATAAAGTAATCATTGCAATTTGAAGATCTATAAACAGATGATGAGATGATTAAGCAAGGACATGCATAAAAAGTTATGTCTATCTCAAAGGATAGACTGGTAATTGGGTAATTTCACACACTTACAATAACTGTTTCGAAAAATAAAAACGTTAAAAACTCAAAAAGAATGTTCTTAGTATTGATTATATGGAAATATCTCACAAATTCTTCTCGGAAAGATGTTTAACAACTCGTCTAGAAGCATTAGCTAGTATACAGGGGGACAAAGTAATGGTAAGACAAAATTCGATTCCGGAGACAAATAGGAAGTAGAAATCTTGCTCACAAGATGGGACACCAGAAGTAAACCTAACTTAGACCAAAATAACTTCAGTCAACCTAAGAGAGCTCCTATGAGTGTTTATCGTAATGGAAAACACTTGGTCGCTCATAGTTCAAACACTACCTTTCCAAAGGTCGCAAGAGCTACAATCAAATCGTACCTGAATGCAAACCACGAGTCTGATAAGTTGTGGTTCAAAAACTTGTTGGTATGCTTCAAGCTTTCCAGCCTGCTTATGACAAGTTTTTGCTTATAGTTTATTCAGACAAGGTTTCATCATATAGTGTGGACCCGTTTGTTCATCTTTTGTGTTAGTTGTAAGAAGTATATAGATCAATATACTTACACTTTAGTTTTCGTACTTGAATGCAGAGTGTCATAAATATTCTCAGAAGCACTCAAAAGACGGTCTGAGAGAACTAATATAGTAGTTGTTGGACCTTGATAATTGTACAAGTCTTGTATTATGAAGATAATGATAGATGAAGGACCAAAGGTGTTAAGTAGAAAGTTTATAACCGAAAAGTAGTTATTTTCGGTTGGTAGTTAAAGTAGTTATTCCTGTAACTTGGTGAAGGGTTGTATCATTTGGTTCATGACCATTCGAACCATCATGACCATTGGGTCATACCCCTTCATATCTATATATAGTCCTTCAGATGTAAACGTTTTTAGTTAGTGTCAAAAATACGATGTAACCTACTGTTACTTTGTTAATAATAGAATCATTTTTCTTGTCAATCTTGTGCAACATGATCCTGGGAATATCAAGTTTCTGGAACCTGTGAAAAATCCAATAGTAGTGATACCGATTGATAACCCACCTATTTGGTTGATCTTGTACATACTATGATATGGATTTCTCCACAAGTGGAGTGTCTGTGTACGATAAGAGAACCTGTGATCGAGTCTTTATGGGTACGAAGATATATGCTCCTATTGATCTACCAGTAGGGGCTTTTATAGTAATAAATTTGATGGTCCACATTGTTTCTAATTTACATGAATTTGAAATTTTGTTAATCGAACGTAAATATTAGATGGTCTCAAGTTTTAAGTGGTCTTAAATGAACCTCCACCCTTGTATTTTTTATAAGGGCATCTATTATCTGAAGCACCTAAACCACCTACTATCTCACATAATAGCTTACACATGTCTCAAATGAGACGTAAACCCACAACCTCTTGGTTAATGGACCAATCACATATATATTAACTCATAAATTATGCATCCCTGAAATTGTTCTAATCATCACATTTAAGGCATGGCGAAATCTCAGGCGTACCAGATTACCAGTCGAGTTTCACCCCTTATCTTTGCAAGAGGTTGCCATCGTTCTTTGGTGGATTAAGGGTTCTGTAAGCTTGATGAAATCTGGGGAGATGATTTGGTATCTAATTTAGATGGAAAATATTGTAAAGGTTGGTGTGATGCTACCGAACTTGATTTCTTGGAGTAAAACATTAAAGAATGTCTATTAACAAATAGTTTGTGCCGTTATGTTATGAAAACGCTAATGAAGATAGATGTTATATTAAGTTCAAGTACTAATTTAACGATAGTATCAATTGAAAAATTATATGATGATTACTGCTATATCAGATGAACTGAGATATTGCTGGTTATGTTGTGTATATGACTGATCTATTTAAATTTACTTAGAAATCAGACAGATACATAACCCAACTGGTCTAACGGAAAGTTTACAAAGATATTTGCGGTATCTTACTAAACACTATTAATATTTCACAGGTCTCATGAACATTGATAATTCCAGGATCGTATTTGCATAAGTTTAACAAGAAGTGATTCATTTTATTACTCAACGTAACAGTGGTTTACATCGTTGTACAAAAGACACTATATTCATTCGCTATGTTACAGATTCATGTACTAGACTATATATAAAGTATGAAAGGGTATGACCCAACCATTGTGTCCATTCGAATGGTTGTGTACCAAACGACACACCCTTTTGCTTTTACAGAAAATAACTACCTATAACTACCATTCGGTTATAAACTATTTACTTGACAACTTTAGTCCTTCGTTTATCGTTATCTTCATAATACAAGACTTTCACAATTATCAAGGTCCAACATTTCCCCCCTAATTGTTTAAGTCTTGTTCTTCGAGTCTTCGTGCTCTTCTCCGTGTCTTTTCCTTTCCTACTTCTTGACTTATCAACGTGTTGTCGTTTTTCTTTGTTTTGTCTTACTTTTTCTTGTGCGTCCAACTTGGTTTCCAGCGTGTCCTAGACCTTCTCGGCTTCTTTCTCCAAAAACATTCAACGTGTTCTTGTCCACAATCAAACTTTGTTGTTTGTTGTTGTTTCGCTCCAAGTTCTTCACAAGTTCTTCTTCTCACAAATACCTCTCGGTATGTTCCAAAGCAATTCCGTTTGCTTTCCTTTCTTCATTAATACCCACGGTATTAATCTCCACGACCAATCAATTGAGAATCTTGTTTGTCGTTGCTGCTGTTGCTTGTTCCTTTCCAATCGTTACACCACAATACTTCCTTGTGTTTCTTCACTTTTGCACCGTATCTTCAACAACTCTTTAATACCCGTCGGTATTCCTTCAAAACAAATGATCAGTTTGCTTTCTTGTTTGCTGTTGTTGTTGTTCTAGTATTGCTAACGTTTTCTTTTCTTCACAAAACAATCCTAGATTGTTTTCTTCTTGGTATCTTTCAACCAATCCTCAAGCAACTCTCTTTTACTTCCAACGTGTTGTGTTACTAGTTTGCATCAGTGGGTTTCTTTGTTCTTGACAACGTTCTGCCTTGCTGCCTTTTTTTCTTTCTAATTCGACTTCCATCTTCTGTAAAACATTTCAAATTTGTTGCCTTGTTTCTGTTTCGAACCAAAAACAAAACACCACAGTTCCTTCTTTCTTTTCCTTGTCGAATTTTTCTTGCCAACGATTCTAAACAAAAAATTCCACAGCCTCCTTGCTTTGTTCTTGTTGTGTTAACGAATTTTTATTTGTATTCGATACTAACAAAAAACAAAAAATCTTCTTTGTACCCATACTACACGTTGTTTTTCTTATGCCTTTTGTGTGTTATAATTTGATCTCGGTATCTTTGAGATCACGCAGTCTCCTACACACAACCTTGGGTTACCACGCCTTGGTAACAACACCGAACCCAAAATAAAATGTTTGCTGCGCTCCTCGGTTCGTTCCAACGAAACAAAATCAGTCCTTCGTCTTGTTTCTCTCTACGTTGTTGTTGTTCTTGTGTTCCTACGACACAAACCTTGGTCTTGTGTTCCTACACAAACCTTGAGTACTCCTCGTTCTACGTATACGTTTTATCCTCACAACAACGTCCCTTGCACTCCAGACCTTGCACTTCGGTCTTGCGTCTTTCATCTTTGCTTTGTATCTTTTTTCAAACCGGTTTTTACAAAGCCTTCCACTCTTGATGCCTACGTTCAAGAGTTGTAACAATTGTTCCACATAAGTTTTCTTCCACCAATCAGTTTGATGCCTACTTTCCTTCCTTTTGTCGGTTACCAAAACTTATCAAAACTTGCCGCTTATACAAAAGGTTCCTTCTTGTTTTGTTGTCGCGAATGATCACAACAAAACTCCACCAATTCGTTTGGTGTCCATGTCCATTGGTTCTGATCATGCATTATCGTCCCCAACATCCTTGGTGTCTTTCTTTTCTCGGTCTCATGATCTTCTTGATCAAAAGAGTTGAATCATATCTTGTAACTTTGCAACAACCTTTGGCTCTGATACCATATTAATATTTCACAGGTCTCATGAACATTGATAATTCCAGGATCGTATTTGCATAAGTTTAACAAGAAGTGATTCATTTTATTACTCAACGTAACAGTGGTTTACATCGTTGTACAAAAGACACTATATTCATTCGCTATGTTACAGATTCATGTACTAGACTATATATAAAGTATGAAAGGGTATGACCCAACCATTGTGTCCATTCGAATGGTTGTGTACCAAACGACACACCCTTTTGCTTTTACAGAAAATAACTACCTATAACTACCATTCGGTTATAAACTATTTACTTGACAACTTTAGTCCTTCGTTTATCGTTATCTTCATAATACAAGACTTTCACAATTATCAAGGTCCAACAAACACAATGAATTGATGCCTGTATTTCTTGGTTACTCCTCAGTTAGAACGCGGTGACTCCAGAGCAGCAAGACATTGATGGTTGGCTCAGCTGGTCATGTAAGTTAGCTGCTAAGCAGATGCTTTAGGGACCATTTACAAGAATCTACTTTTCATATACCACTGTTTTTTCTTTGTTTAGACAATATATTAATGCATCACATTATAAAAGATAAGTCAGATACTGTCCCTCTGCTATTGATTATGTATTTAGATAATTCAATCAAGTGAAATTACTAGATGAGTGAATCACTCATGACAGATTATATCAGGGGATGCCTAGGATTTCAAAGTCTGCTTCAGTTCCATCTGATCCATCATTTGATAATGTACTTTATTGACCAGAGGTAATGTCATTCTATTATTTTTTGTTTAATTGGTAGCAGCTTGTAAAATAGCTAACATCTATCTCTAATTCCTTGCTAGAGCTTTTAATGTGAATTTCCGTTGAAAAAAAAGTATCATTAACATGTTAGTTTGTTTTTAGTGAGAACTTTTGAGTGTTTGGAAGTAGCCAAAAAGCTTGAGCCAATAAAATATTTTAATCTTTTTTGGATCAGCTTATTTGAAAGGGATCGGCTCATATGAAATATGCTGATAAGCAATCCAGACACTATATCCTGCATCATATTATGATAGTACATAAGATGATAACCTTTTTCGTAATAAAAACATTGAATTTTATTTATTTATTTATTTATTTATTTATTTATTTATTTATTTATTTATTTATTTTTTTTTGTCAATTGTGTGAATAAATGGATTAAGTACTAAAAAAGAATGATATCTGTAGTGGAATTATGTGAAAGAAATTGTCCGTAATATTAATATTGTTTTTTCCGGAACAAACAGACAATGATATTTAATATGAAATAAATTTCATTAGAGATATGTGAAAACGTAATACGGTTTCATGTAATAAGCTAAAGATTAAATGATTACTAAATAAGGGGGGACACGTGTCGATTTTTTGGGGCGACATATAGCGATTTTATGGGCAACTTTGTGAAATTTTGGGCAACCTTTGACACTTGGCATCCCATGGGCGCGACACGTGTCCACCCCTTAAAAGTTGCGTTGGGTAACTGGTCAATTTTTTTTTAAGGTCAAAAATGCCCAACGATTGAGCAACTTGGCCATTTTAGTAATTATCCCATAATTAATTATAGTTGATGCAAGTGGCGTATATATGCTAAAAAACAATTGATCCATGGATGCTTTATTATCTACGCTACAGTAGCAATGGGGATGCAACTTTTTCATTCAAAATCCCAATTTTCAAATTCAGTTTCATAAATGATCATGCTAGTTATATGTAGTCTTGGTAAATCGGCTCGAGGTTGTGTCTTATGTAGCTGATAAATTGAATCTGTGTATTAATTTTGTTGAGGCGCACTCTTTATTTCATTAAGATATTTGTTCAAATTTTGAGTATGTCATATATGAAAGTCCTTGTGCTTGCTTGAACTGATGACAGTTATTCCGAAAATGATGTTGGCTCTAAGACTCTAAGGTGAAGAGATTGGTTGACTAAAAAGTAGAATAGGGTGGTCTAGATATATATGTGGCAGGTGCTATCTGGCCTCTGAGCTTCATTTGGGTGGGCTGTGATTTTATTATGAGCTAGTGAATCTTGAGTGTATGCCAAGGAATTGGTTTGTGAAGGGGGGAGGGGTAAGGGTAGTAGAATATAGTGGTTCTTAATTATGTAAAATTCAATCTGATCAATAGATGGCTCACGTTTTCACATTCTTATCTTATTTTTCATAGGATCAAGATAATAAGAAAATTAGAAAATAAGAAAAAGGAATTTTCATGTAATATGACATTTATGCTAGTAAGGATCTTGTAAGTTAATGTCATCATATGCCAAAAGCAATTATGTACATTTAGTATTTGTATTATGGGTCATTTTAGTAGGCTGCAATGGGTCAAGGTTTGGGCCAAAGGCCACCTAACCAAACAGTCGTTTATGTGACCGTGTAGAATAGCAGTTATGGTAGTTATTTGGTAGTTAAGTTAGTTTATGACAGTTAGAGTCCAAATCATGAATAAATGTCATGTGTCGTTTCACTTAGTATATATATAGGATCATAAGTGTCTGTAAACAATTATCCATTCACATCAATAAAGTTCATTGTTTACTATCTTTGAATTCTACTTACACTGTTTTATTCACAAACATACTATGGTGAATTATAAACATAATTATGAACCACAATTGGCTTCAATATGAACCTGTGCAACAGATTCAACATCATTAACGTACTAAACCCAACTGGTTGACTTCTAGATGATTTATATAGTGACTTATATGCTAGATTTACATGTGTATGTCAAGTCTTCTTAACTTGTGAGCAAATTAGTAGTGCTATGAATGGTACATAAACTGGATTAAGAAGACGATTCATAATCTTATTTTGAGTTTAGATGAGAGAATCTGTTTTCACTCCAACGCATGTCCTCTTAGTTCATGTTTTCAGAAAACTACATACCTTTTCTTTAAGGCATGTAAAACTAGTTAATATTGAATCCCAGATTTATAAGCACGTGAAATTTTGTTTGCTGCTTCACTGATCTTACTCTATGTACAGGGGATATTTATTTACTGATCTTACTCCATGTACAGAGGATATTTCATATTTGAAATCGAATAAATTTTTCAACATATTACAAATGGGACGAAGAGTGAGGAAGTGTTCTTGGGAAAGATTCTTGGAAAGTCACACCGGTATATTTGATCACCACGATACAATTTCTAGATTACCTGAAGCTGTACTGCACCATGTCATTTCTTTCCTTCCAACTTTAGAAAAAGATCAGGTTCGGTTCCTGTCAAGAAAATGGAGACAAATTGCTGCACAAACACAAAAGAAGCTCTCTCTGACTGGACGCAGAGTAGATGAGCAGGAATTGTCAAGGATTTTGGTAGATGACTTCAACTCAGTAGACGTTCTTAGTCTAACAAGGTGCTCGGGGATGAAAACACTGAAACTAGTGAATTTCAACCTAAAAGCTGTTGAGTTGAACAATTGTGGAACCTTGACGAGTCTAGAACTCAACACACCACATCTTGAGACTTTTCAATTTCATGGACCCCGCATGAGGCCATGCAGAATCGAGCTTGGTATCTGCAAACAGCTGAAAATTATGGATTTAAGTGGGGTTGCCATGAACAACATG
Organism: Artemisia annua; assembly: GCA_014162995.1. NCBI lineage: Eukaryota > Viridiplantae > Streptophyta > Magnoliopsida > Asterales > Asteraceae > Artemisia > Artemisia annua. The sequence continues at coordinate 145,600 of LBNU01008665.1, read as the reverse complement.
ATGTTTATGGACTGCAACAAAACTTTCCCCCTTCTTCAAGTATTGACCCTAAGCTGTTGTTATATGACGGGGTGTATAAAAATCTCAAGTAATTCACTCCATGAGTTATTTTTGTTGAAATTTAACAAGTCAATAGAAATCACAGTCACTGCCCCAAACCTACATCATTTCACTTACAATGGCAGTACAATATTTTCTTTTTCCAACATGAACATTGGCCGTCTCTATTCAGCTAATATTGAACTATACCCTAGTCGGTATCAAAAGCGTAATGATACATGGTTCCGTAATTTGAATGAAATGCTTCAATGTCTGAAGCTTGCTAAAAGGTTGGCGTTTGAGACAGATTCTGAGAAGGTACGTTCTGGAAAACCTTAGTTTGTGAATTTATGTTTATGTATTATATTTGTTACAATTAATTTGGTCTTCTTGTTGCAATGTAGAATATTATAATACCGAAAAAACTTAAAGAAAATCTTAAGCCTCCACTGGAAGAAACTGATATGGTACTAGTAGCGATTGCTCCAACAACAAGAGATACTATTTATGTTGTTGATCTTGCCGATTCAATGCTTTGGATTTCACCTCGATTTAAGCTTCTTTATGTTTATTTACAGAGTTTCTTGTTTGCAAGACTAAGGGTACTGTCTGTCTGTCTCTAACTTCTAAAATAAATGCAAATTCATTTAAATAACAATACTGCAAATTATTGTTACAGCAAATTGTCAAATCTGCGTTTATACCAAAATGACCACCAACTTTGCGAGTTACACTATATTGTCACAAGTTTGGAACTTTTCTGAATAGAAGACTTTTAGTTTTTGGAGAAATGTCCAAGAAACAACGATCATATTTTGGATAGTTTGAGAAATTGGTGGTCTTTTTGGTGTAAACACATTTTTGTGACATTTTGTTAAGAAAGCATTTACAACGTGTGACTAGTATAAAAACATCCCTAAAAATAAATAAAGAAATATGTTAACTTTTTGCCTTTTTGGTAGTTGGTTCATGGGGACTATTCAAGAAAACAAGAGAATTCATGCAGCTTCTGCACCTTGCATCCCATAAGATGTTGGCGCCATTCAGTGACACATTTTGATGCATATGTCGAAGACAACGAAGACTCACTCAAGTGTTACCTCAAGAAAAATCTACAAAAGGTTGAACGCGTTGCTATAGATACCGATAGTCATGTAGGTTGATGGTGGCTTGTTTACTAGTTATTGAAAGTTTAAACGATGTTTAAATTTAATTTTTGATAAGTTTATTGTGAAACTTAACCGAATAAAGATGTTAAGAGGATACTTATCAAACCATCTGATCAAAGTGATCATTTCGACCGTTGGCACAATTTAATTTTAGGATCTGTTTCTATATATTTGTTTGTCTAGTAATTTGTTTGAAAGTAGTACATTTTCAGAGTTCTTTGAAAAATGAAAATCATTCATTTAGGATTCGTTATAGACAAATTGACGTCACATCGTTGATGATATGGCGGCATCGTCCAAAAGAGATACATGCATAGTTCCATACATGTATTTCATTGGTCGAATAGAAGCCAAGAAGTTGCAACACTTTCACAACCACAAAAATGTAGATTAAAAAAAAAAGAAAAAAAGAAAAGAAAAAAGAGATTGGGGCAATTGCATATATACCCACTAAAACTTGTATATTTGCATATATACCCAAAACATGCTTAACTTGTATTGCATATCGCATGCATTAAAAACTTGTATTTTGGGGAAATATGCAAGTTTTTAAGTTTTAGTGGGTATATATGCAATTCTCCCAAAAAGGATTTGTAAGAAAATTTAGACTTAAAGATTTGAATGGTGTATTTGAAAAAGTGGTTAGTGAAAAATGATGAGAGAGAATAAGTGTATTACACTTGTCAAGCCTATCAACACAAGTATTGCAAAACCTGTTAGGAATTCATATAAACGATAATAAATACCTTTCCATCATATGATTTTTGTTTAAAATATGTTAGTAAAGCAAATGTTTAATGATGGTGTACCTCATCTCACGGCTCGGAGCCTAGCCTCCGATGCTGCACACGTGGCACTTAAAAGTGGTTATTGGCATAAAGCTTCTTGGGCTACTATAAAGGAACCTGCCAATACACAGGAGTCCAACCTACGGAACCCAACGTTCCGAAGATCATAGCCTCCAAGAAGATTGAGGCTCCGACACTAAACGACAAAAGGAATATTTTGTGGACCCTACACAGATAACGGTCGTCCTTTATTCTCAATTCATGAAGAAAATTGCACGTGAGCACGATCTCAGAGCCTATTCTCGTAGCCCTCCCATTCATTGAAGAGAATATGCTCCCTCTCAGCCAATCCAGCTGAGACATGTGGCAAATCTAGATCCTTCCTATGGTTTACTTATAAATAGATGGCTCATTCCATCCGTTTAAGGTGTGCCATTTATTCCCTCTCTACTTTCTCTAACTAAATATTTACTCCTAAATACACAGATGACTTATTCTTATGCCAGAGCCGGTTCGAACGGTCCATCCTTACGCTCCATCTAACCCAAGCGTGTTATTTGTCTTATTTCAGGCTACCTAAAAGTTCTTTGAAGTATCTAGCTTTTGTATAAGCAGGCTCTGATCAAGAAATTCCAGTTTATTGTACGATTAGTGGCAAACCAGGTGGGACCCGTGAAATACTGATAGTTTCGTAGGGTCATTTGTTATCCTACTTTTGAAACTTCTACTGAAAACATGACGATGGAGGTTGATGCTAAACCTTCGTCCCCAACCCTTATGACGTCATCTGTTGTGCTCTCGGATACCTAAGGTGAGGGAATTCAAGGGAACCAACAAACTACCAAGCACACACCCATAAACTCAGCTTCAAATATGGCTTCCACCAGCGAGACGCGGCCTATCACACATGTGCACCCGAACACTCACGAGGTTGATGAAGCTTTCGTTATGACGAATTACTCAAGTTTGGAACCTCTGAAGGGGAAGGGCATGAGAGAGTTCAAGTTAGGGGTGTAACTACCCGGTTGGATTACTCAAGTGAAAATGTGGATGGGGAGATTTTAGCATACGCTCCACCGGGATTCTAGTAGCAGCCCAACCAAACATGGAGAATCCAAGTGTGGTTAACATACCACCATTATTGGTGACTCACCTAAGGGAAATAAAGTGGATACGGAGGACCCGTTCGTCGCAGGCTACCGGCGTACCAGCACAAAATCAAGGGGCACACACTCGCAACAAGTACCGGAGAATAGGCAGCAGCAGCCTCTGAATTCAAACGGGTTTAGTGCCTTGCACGGAACCTTGTACCCTCTGAGCTGGCAGAGTCCTCCGGATATGATGTATTCTTAGAATATGGCGAGTTTATTTAACGAAACCTACCCTCCAAACAATCCATATTCGGGTAATACTTATCCCCTGGTAGACGCGTACCCTCTGATTAATACATACCCTCCGACAAATACGTATCCTCCAACCGATGCGTATCCTCCGCAAAATGTGTATCCTCCAAACAATATATATCCTCCAAAGAATGTATACCCTCCTAACCACATACATCCTCCACCCAGAAACAAGAATCAAAAGGCTTTCGTCATAGGTTCTTGGAGTGATAGCGTTGAAGAAGATAATGAAAAGACCAATGACGAAACGTGTCTTATGGCTCGAGCATCCAATGAGGTACATTCCGACTCTTCTTACTATAGTGATGATAATTCTTCAATAGATGATGATACCATGCATAATGAGTATAATAAATTGTGTGAAGTTAATCTACAAGTCATAACTAAAATCAAGCTTTTGAAAGTTATCTAGACTAGGTTAGAAAATGAAATACTAGAGTTAAAAGAAAAGGTCAAGAAACTTGAGAAAAACAAAGAGAATAACGATGGATGTACATCGTGTCACGTACTTCATGTAGAAAATAAAAAACTCAAAGAAATAGCATCTATGTTTACAAAATTTGAAAAGAGTACTCATTCTTTAAAAGAAATGTTGATTATTCAAAAACCCTCTGGAGATAAAATGGGGCTAGGCTTTAATAAGGAATAAGCCTCAAGTAGTGGAACAAAGCAAGTAAAATTTGTAAAATCGACAGAAACTGATGTAACGACAGTTGGATCCCATATTTTGCCAGACGGATCCCTTATAAATAATGGAACCGTGGAACCATCTTAGTCGGAGGATATACCAGTTTCGAATTTAAAGCCTAACTTGACTTCCAAACCAAAACATGTAGTTGTTAATAATGTCAAGGTACCTATTGCAAGTAAAAATGAAGTTAAACATTTTGTATAAACCATCTTTAAAATCCGTAGTAGGATTGCAAAATCCGAACTTAGAAAAAAAATCCACCTCCTAGGAAAATAAATACTTCTCAACCTCGGTCTAAAACACCGCAACCTAGAAGTAGTTTTAGAAGACAAAGTTACCTAGATAACTATCTCGTAACATGGAATAATTTCCAACAACAAAGTTACGTGCCTTGGGGAATTTGTACACTATTCCAATATCCGAACCAAATGCAACAAATACATGAGATGTTCAATGTTAACAATTTTGGACCCATGAGATATTAGGGACCGAATGTTTGAGTTTTAGTGTGATTTAAATAGATATGATGAGAAGTGATTTGGAGCCCGATGAATGGATTAAAGATAATAGACGCACAAAGCATATGAATGGGAACAAAAATTCTCTTCTCATGATACAAAGCATACAATGGAGGTAACGTTATCTTTGGTAGTAAATTAAGAGGGAATATCATCAGAAAAGGTATGATCTCTCATGACTCCCTTACTATTACAAATGTTAAACATGTAGGTAACTTAGCATATAATTTACTTAGTCAAATATGTGATAATAAGTGTAAGGTAATATTCTCTGAGCATGATAGTGAGATTACTAAGAACATGAAAACCATAGGCAGAGTAATTAGGAAGAATGGCTTGTATGTGATGAAAATAGTAAATAAGCCGTTGGAAAAACTTTGCCTACCCACCATAGACGAAAACTCTACATTATGGCATAGAAGACCAGCACACGCTAATATGCATTTGATTCAATCTTTATAGTCTAAGGAACAAGTTAGGAATTTACGTAAGCTTAAGTTTAATCAACAGTTTTGTGACGCTTGTAAAATTGGAAAACAAGTTCATGCTAGTCACAAAGCTAAGAACATGGTTTCAACACCTATCTGTCTAGAACTCTTACACATGAATCTATTCGATAAATCCGTCGTACGGATTACGGAGGAAACCTATACACCTTAGTAATAGTCGACGGCTATTCTAGGTGCACTTGGAGAAAAATCTTAAAGACTAAAAATGAAGCATTCGAACTTTTTAAAATATTCAGTAAGAAAACTCAAAATCAACTAGGTTGTCCAATAGTTTCTATAAGAACAGATCATGGTCGAGAATTTGATAATGAAGTGTAATTCGGATATTATTGTGACGCTAATCGGATTACTCTCAATTTCTCGGCTCTGCACACTCCACAATCAAATGGGGTAGTTGAAAGAAAAAATCATACCCTACAAGAAATGAGTAGAACCATGTTGAACGAACAACCCATACTACAAAAGTTTTGGTGCAACGCCATAGATGTGACAACTGGCAAAACTAGGGAGCTATTTAAAAACCCGCATTACTTTAAAATTTAATGACTTTGGAATATTTATAAGTCTATTCGCGATAAGTTGTAAACTTTGAATCGTGATTTTTAAATTTATGGTTTCTATGGAATTCGTATTGGGATTTTAAATTTTATATGGAATATATATGTGGTGATTTATTTGTGAGATCACTATTAGGCACTACGTTGACTCCGGCACTAGGATAACCTAACAAAATTTATATATTTAAAATGTTTGGTTCGGTTATTTTATAGTTATGGAACGTATCGTGAGAAGCTAAATATTTGGGAATGATCTCGGTTCGAGAGAGTTGGTTTATTTTAGACAAGTTTCGGGTTTGGTCCACGTTATTTACGTCGGGTTACCTCATCCACCCTTTTAATACCACTAATATTATTATTATTACTACAATTTCAAAAAAAAAATAATAAAATAAAAATCGTCCTTGTGGGGTTATACCCGGCCACAAACACAACCACACCCACACTTCATCTCTCTCTCTCTCTCTTTATATCATCACCATCACCAACATCTAAAAACCCTGGCCACCATCAACTTTGGCCGCCAACACAGCCGCCACACCGCCGCCTCCCACAACACACCGCCACCACCATTAGAACCCCCATCACCTCATCTCTCCGATCTACTACTACACGCGCCCTATTTCATCCTTTTTAACCTCGTTATAAACCAAACGCGTCGTGTTCTTCTTGTTTGTTCGAGTTCCCGAGTTCTTTTCTTGTGTTATCATAGGTAAGACCGAGTCACACCGTGTTTGTGACTCGGTAATGGTGGAAACGTGACCAAGAGGTCACGGTTTATAATTTTTCCGGTTGGGTTTTGATGCAAACGAGATATATAAATGGGTTTATGTATAAAACGTGAATTTAAACGAGTTTGGTATCCGGGGTTTGTGATTTTTGTGTGGCTCGAAAGGAAACCGAGATCTTAGGCTCTCGGCTTGGGTCAAATTGTCACCTATGTGGTTTATTCGTTGGATTTGGTGCTCGGTTTGATTATTTGGATGCGTTTGGTTGTGGCCACGGCTCGATGGAGCTCAACCGAGACCGTATGGTCTCGGTGTGGTGATATTTGGTTCGGATTTGGGAGCCTAACGTGACCCTTGGTCCGTTTGGTTTGATTATTTTTCGGGTTGAGAGCTAACAAGACCCTCGTGGTCTCGTGGCTTTTCTTTTGGCTCGAATAGAGNAGGTAAGACCGAGTCACACCGTGTTTGTGACTCGGTAATGGTGGAAACGTGACCAAGAGGTCACGGTTTATAATTTTTCCGGTTGGGTTTTGATGCAAACGAGATATATAAATGGGTTTATGTATAAAACGTGAATTTAAACGAGTTTCGTATCCGGGGTTTGTGATTTTTGTGTGGTTCGAAAGGAAACCGAGAGCTTAGGCTCTCGGCTTGGGTCAAATTGTCACCTATGTGGTTTATTCGTTGGATTTGGTGCTCGGTTTGATTATTTGGATGCGTTTGGTTGTGGCCACGGCTCGATGGAGCTCAACCGAGACCGTATGGTCTCGGTGTGGTGATATTTGGCTCGGATTTGGGAGCCTAACGTGACCCCTGATCCGTTTGGTTTGATTGTTTTTCGGGTTGAGAGCTAACAAGACCCTCGTGGTCTCGTGGCTTTTCTTTTGGCTCGAATAGGGGACCGAAACCCAAATGGGTCTTTCGGGTTTGAAGTTTACTTGTCTTGACCCATTTTGAATTATGTTGTGATGTTTCTTTTATTGTTGTTATTAATATTTGTTGTTGTTCTTAATTGTGGCCAAGGGAGTAATAAGGAGGCCGAGACCCTCGTGGTCTCGGCAATGGTTGTTACGGCATTAGAATGACGGAGATAGGTTAGTTGGGTACCGTAGTCGGACCCGGAGCTTGTAGTTTATTTGAGTGGATTGGTTTGGAATTTGACGGGGATTATATTGATTATTGTTGATGAGATAATTGGACATGTGGACTTTGAGCGACGTCGAGGTCACCTTGACTTTTTAGTCAATGGTTGATTTCGACAACCGCCTTAACATTTGGATTTGGACAATGGACCGAGAAGTGATGACTCGGACTTGTGACTCACATATTTTATAACTCGAACAAAGTATAAAACTCGTAATAACTTATATAT
>LBNU01008665.1:104872-137700 GCA_014162995.1 Artemisia annua | reverse complement strand
AGGAGGCGTTTGACCAAATTAAAGCCACATCATCATGGTCAATGATGACTCATCACTTTTTGAGCGCCATGTCATCAGTAGTGTGTGCCATGTCATCACATCTAATTTGTAAATTTCGTGCATATTAATTTTTACTAAAAAACATGTGTATAGATTCGAACTCATGACCTCCTATATGTTGTTTGTAATTTTTACATTAATAACTATACTTACCACTAGAGCATCTTAATTTTTGAGTTATATCCTACAAAGCAATAAATATAATGTTCAACATAATACTAATACCGGTTTTTTTTTCTTTTTTTTCTTTTCTTAAAACCCTTATTTCACATAAAAAGAAATCTCGATTCATTCATAATATACTTATTCTCCAAACCCTAATTTCATCTTTTCCTCAGCCTTCTTTTTCCTCAATTCTCTCATGTTAATCTTATTTTTGTGTGTGCAGGTTTGAGAATACCAGGGTGCATAAGGTTGGAACTTTTATTTGTCCATTTGATTTGTGTTTTTGTTTTTACAGGCATTGAGATCTGTACGTATGCTTAAATTCTGATTCATAATCCATGTGAGCATCTGTAAGGTAAGGTAAGGTAAACTACTGATACAAGCCGGCATACTGTGTTTTCTATATATTCATATTCCATGGTGAGCTTTCATACACGCATTTAACTTTTTTTTATTTTGTGAGCAGTCTATGTATTAGTAGGTGAGTGTGTCTCCTTTTTTCAAAACCCTCATGATTTTATGTTCATTTATTTTGCAGAATTATGGTGGAGGCTGTTGGTGACGTTTGGTTGGACAAAAAAAAGTCTCATGGTCTCAAAACCCTAATGACAAATATTGCATTTGCAGAACTATCGCGGACGTAAAAAAAGGTATGTCTTTGTTCCTCAAAACCATGGTAATCTCACCTTCAACAACAATTATGGATCTTACTCTTTTATTTGGCAATGATCCAATGAGACTCTTTAACAATAAGGCAACCAAAGTATTGTTTATTGAGTATTTTAGAAGAATAGCTAACTGACCATGAAGAACCTGAAAGGGTCACTTACATTTGGGTTTGCAAGTTACTAATCATCCGTAGCAGATAGTCGTGACATGACACTCAAAGCGGGAAATTTGCTGTCATCGGGTACAAAACAATATTAACGGATCAAAGGTGAAGCACAATAGGAATTGTAATGATATCAAAACTGTTAATAAAGATGATCTCATTCTTTTGTGGTACTTCTTGTGAATCAGATGACTTCTACAAGATGTGATTTCTTATAAGGTTTCTCATTCACCCACATTTCCATTGGTAAAATTTATTCTCGGCTTCATTATGTCCAAATATAAAACATATCAGGTTATCATACAATAGATAGATATCACCACTGATTAAAATGAATTGAATTGGTATTTACTATATGTAACTTTTATAGATTAGACGTATGATGAACTACTTATGAGATTTGTATTCTTGATGTTTTGATAAAATGTGTTGATATGTTTCAGTTGACATGTTTCAAGTCGATTTGCATAAGAGCAAGTAAAGGGTCGCCCAATGACATAAGTAAATCGAAAGACCATATAATTTATAAGGAGATGTAAAACTGATATCTAATCCCCTTCGACCATCTCCAGGTGAAGGTTTCTACACACGATTTTTGTGTGACGCTATTAGGTCAAGCTTTTGTACCTAGAATAACTACGTAAGCTAAATTTGAGTTGAAATGTAACATATTTACTTGATTGACAGCCTTATTTCTTAAATAAAAATATAAAATTTAGAACATTCGTATTGCCCTTGACATCATGTTAGAAAAGGCACGAAAATTCAAATATATGAATAATTTTTGATAAATTCTTATATCATGTGTTCAGGATTGCGATACATCTGTTCAGGATTACAATAACAGATGGAGTCATCCTTCTAGGTAAGCTAACAATTCAGTTTTTCTTTTCTTTGTTGTTTTTGTTCTTTATTACTGTATTGTTACAGGCGATACATACTAAACCCTTTAAGTAAAAACTGATGAAGGAATACCGCTATGATGGAGATCTGAAGTGTTATCTCTGGGTTAAGTGACAACCAACTTTTGCTCAGTAATACTTGATTATTGGTTTAGTGCAGTTTCTTAGATATAGAGAAAAACGTTGACCCGATTAAATTTCTAGGCTGTGACAAAGCTTTATCAAATAGTTCATGCACGGAAGTGGAAAAGTGGTGAAAATCAAACGAATAAAATTGCGTTCATAGGTAAACCTTTCACCATCCTTCGTACCCGTTTTCACTTAAGATGCTACTTTAATTCCATTTATCTAGAAATTAGTTGATTTAGTGGTTGTCATTCATACAGGTTTGGGAAGGAGAAGGTTTGATCAAGTACGGATAAAAATGATTGGAGCCACAGATCCACAAATATCAGAACCGGAATCATCATGGGTGATTAGGCTGTTGTTGTTGGAAGGTACCTCTCTTAAAAACTACCGGCTGTTATCCCTTCATGTTTTGCGTCAGTAGTTTTGAAAATGTATAATGTTAATATCTATAGTCACACATAACCGCCAGAAGTCTATTATTATGATGGTGAGGTAGATTATTTATTAATTGCGTATGATTGTTTTGTAGCTGATGTTAAGGAAAATAATGTCTTACAAGGCGAAAGAATAAACATGCTAGCCCTTGGTGACATTCACAAATGTAATGGCTGTTCACACCAGTGTTGGTAACGGATGCGTTAGCTAAATATCTAATAGAATGAACCGTTAATGGAGAGAGTTGGTATCTATTGATTTTTATGATTATTTTTGTGCTTTTTAGTTTATGAAAATATGATTTTTTTTTAAATATTTTAAGACAACCTTTTCGTTATCATGTAGTAACATCACATATTTAAGAAGCATTGAGCCAACTCCAATATGAAAGACTCTGAGTAAGTTCACAATCAAGTATTAGTTCTTTCTAAGAGAATAAATAACTATTTTTACCTGTTTCTTTACAAAATTATATGACTAACAACAATTCTAATTTTTTGTTTTAGATTGAACTTGTGCATGCACAATTGTAAAGAGTGAAAGGGCAAATGGATTTCCTGATTTACAGCTTCAGAAAAATTTGGCTAGAGTGAGCAGTGGGGAGCTTGAAACCGAATTCAATCATTGGATAGACAATGAATACCAAGTAAGTTTTCTTCCCAATGAAATTGCAAAACATACGACTGGATGAGGTAACGGATCACAACAGGTTCACATGGGAGAAATATACCATTTTAGCATTGGTTGACACAGATCAGGTTGGGTTGGGTCAACCCGCAAAAACTTTTTCTTCTAAAAAATAGAATAAACAGTTAAAAGTAATTATGGGGTTGACGGGTTGTAGCATAACTAGACTTTGGGCAAATTATGAAAGACTCTCTTGATAAGTTTACAAGCAGGTATCAGTTCTTTCTAAGAGAATAAATAACTATTATTACCTGTTTCTTCCAAAAATTGTATGACTAACAACAATTCTAATTTTTTGTTTCAGATTGAACTTGTGCATGTACAATTGTAAAGAGCGAAAGCGCAAATGGATTTCCTGATTTACAGCTTCAAAAAGATTTGGCCAGAGTGAGCAGTTGGGAGCTTGATACCGAATTCAATCATTGGATAAACAATGAATACCAAGTAAGTTTTCTTCCCAATGAAATTGCAAAACATACGACTGGATGAGGTAACGGATCACAACAGGTTCACATGGGACAAATATGTCATTTTAGCATTGGTTGATACAGATCAGGTTGGGTTGGGTCAACCCGCAAAAACTTTTTCTTCTAAAAAATAGAATAAACAGTTAAAAGTAATTATGGGGTTGACGGGTTGTAGCATAATTACAGACTTAATATTATAAAATAATCTAAATCTCTATATAAAAAATGAATTAGCGGGTTGTATCATAAGAAATAGACTTTTGGCAACTTTCAATTGTATGACATGTTCTATTATGGCTACATTCTTTTATTTGACCCATTTTGGATAAATGGAACCCAAAGTGGATTTTTCTTAAGAACTTTTAAATTGTATGACCTGTTCTATTATGGCTACATTCTTTTATTTGACCCATTTTGGATAAATGGAACCCAATGCGGATTTTTCTTAAGAAAGTGGCTTGATATCAAACATAAAAATCCAATTTTTAAATTCAAAATATTAGAGGTCAACTCACAACCAGTCCATCCATTTACTCTCCATGGCAATGACATCATAGTTTAATGTGGTTTTTATTACGTGTTTGTTTGAGCTTATTAGACAGTTTTATAGGCTCATTGAAAACTAAAAATTCGATAAACAGATTTTATGGCTTATGAGCGTATTAACTAACAGTTTCTGGACATACTCACAAACCATACAACTTGAGCTTATTTGGTAAATAAATGACGCTGTTCATGTTCATGTTATTAATAAAATTTGGTCCATTTGTGTAGGTTCTTGACGAGATTGGTGTAGGAGTTGCATTACAGGTTAGTTTCATACACTGCTTTTTATCTTACTATGTAAAATAGATACTCAATGGGTCAAATGGATTTGGGTAAAAGCAAGTAATAGGTACTGGTTGAAACTGGATGGGTCGACTTTTGACCCAATAGACCCACTTTTGACCCAATTTCTTATAGCCAATAATTTTTTCTGAAAGGATTGATTTGGGTTAAGTCTATCTCTAATCGTTAATAAATATTTGTATCTTTACAGTTTTCTTCAGCACCAAAAGGTCTGATCGGGCCCAATAGATTAAGGAGTGGTGCAGCACAAGAATCAAGTTAAATTGATATGAAGCATAATCGAGTTAAAGGGATCTTAAGAAATTTAGAGGAACGGAAATATCATTCACAGGTAGTTGTACAAAATCCTTTTCTTTATATTATATTAATTTATTGTTAACAAATGAATTTGAATTGTATAGCTCACATGAATGAAATCTAGAAGTTCTACTCCTGATGCTATAGTTATAACATGCATAGAATTACTAATAAGTGGGATTTTCATGTTTAACTTTAATGCCAAATATGTATGCAACTTTCGTATTATGATAAAGAGGCATTAATTAGGCTAAATCGTACGTTGTCTTTTGTTCTTTCCCTTCCAACTTGGTGACTTTTATAATAACAAACATTCTTAAAATTGTTGTTAAGAATGCAGAAATAAAGAAAGAGATAAAACTTTTGTTCTCAAAGATGACGTTGCTTGCTTCAGGGGGTGTAGGGCATATCTATACATATACTAAAAATCCACCGGTTGTTCATATACAGTTTAGCCCAGCATCTCATTGAAGATGTCAAGAGGCGTTTCTACAAGAACTCGTGCAAGTCAAAAAAGAAGGTTTTCAACAAGTACTCTTCAAAGTACGAAACTGAGTCAGGAAAGTAGGATATTCAATCACAGTTGGAGAAAATGAAGGAATACTGCAATGTCATCCATGTTCTGGCCCACACTCAGATCCGAAAGATGTAACTTTTGAAGCAAAAGAAGGCTCATTTAAAATGCATATTTGATTATCTTCATTCTTGGTTAATATTTGATGGTTAAACTATATATTTTTGTACGTTTACGATATGTTTTAATGGTTTTTGTTCTTAGGTAACTTACTATAGCTGGAACGACTTATGTTTGAGTACCGAATCCCCGGGAGCACAGTCATTACGGGGGGCAGTCTATACCTACAGGAATAACTGAAGCATACATATTTGTCTTAAGGATAGCTGAATTAGCAGTTCTGTGTGCAGCATGCATAAGGTATTTACCATCGCAATATAGCTTATATATGTATTATATGCAATTTCGCACAAATAATGATCAGTGTGTAACGGAAAGCACATATAATGTTGTCAAGTTGAAAATGGTTAACATGCTTATAGTTTTGATATTATGTGTTGGCAATAGTAGGTGCATTTTGAGACGAGCAGTCCAGAGATCTGGGACGACACAAATGGTAAAGTTGACATCTTTGTGATGTCCGTCTTAAAAACAACCAGTCTAAAACCAGACATTTAACCACACTAAACATCTCTCCATTCAAACAAAGGGAAAACTCCATTAGCTTTCCACCTAGACACGTACAAAACCAGTCCCGGCACGGCCTGGGTATGTCTCATTTCAGTTTTCGGATTTTAATTGTTTGCTTTTGTTTTCAAGGAAAATTCAGACAATGTTGCCCATCCTTTATTCTGTTTGGGTTGTTTCGTGGTGCTAGAGCTACGGGCGTCCATTTAGCGATAGATGGGATAATTAAAAAATGGAATATCATAATACAATTAAAAATTAATGCGTGAGAAATAACATGGGATAACTAATAGGTAAACTTTGGATCGTTTTATGCAACGTTATCAGAGGTAATGTTTAATTCCTTGATCAAAATGAGCACAGCTGACATACATGTGCTCGATTCAAGGTTATAAGCTAAACGATTCAGTCACTCTTTTACAGGTAAACGTATTTATCATTATCATATATGTTAATACTATAAATAGTCGACTGATTTCTATCTTGCTTATGCATTTCGATATCGATGACTTTAAGTTTTCTGTTTCAACATATTAAGGTTTACATTGTTACATGGTTTCAACTTTTTTAGCATTTAATTGGTTGATTATCTTATCTATATTGTCAATCTTCGAATAGTGGTATCTACATTCAAATTCTACATCCAAACGCTCCCCTTGCTATATATATATTATAGTTTGTGTGTATAAGCATACAAAAATAACGTTTTTTGATGGTTGTAATTCAACTGGCGTATGCGGGATTCTCAAACACAGGTTTTAGATAAATCATGCGGCTGGTATGTACAATAAACTTCATATGTACAAGTTATCAAGTATTCTAACATTTTTATCAACTTCATTGTGTTCTATGATTCCTTTTATATGGGTTTTGGTAGGAAGGAAAATACTTGCAAACCTAACTATCTCACAGTCTTGGTTCAACAATAAGAGTAATGTAGTTGCCAAACCTTTTTAAGAATGTCTGCAATTTTATTACACACTTAATAGAATTCAAGGCAGAGAGACCAAAACCAACAATAAAGAAAATAAACAAAGACCAGTACGAGCACATGTACCTTAACTTAGTTGGCACAAGAACCTTTTACTGTGGTAGCCAATCTAATGTGACAACATGTGATATGTATATGTATATATTTTTTGTATCAGCCAATTTTAGATAATTATCACAGTTGCAATTATTATAGGATAGACCATTAGGGAACTTTACATCAATGAAATTTTGCTCATATAGAAGCCGGCCTTTCTTGAACAAATTCTCAAGCCCATTGAGCACATAATTAATCTGACCCAACCCCTTCTTGCTATCTTTCACACTATATAATTTCTCTACATCTTTTAAGTTAACTTAGATATACCTTTTGCTTAAAAGCATTTTCACTTATGAAAATTATAACCATGCCAAAAAATTAAATATATATTTTTTACTAAACTATGTAATTATATACAATATTTAATCACCACATGTTAGAAAAAAGAGGTTTGTAGTAAACACATTAAGTGTAATTACTAAGGCTAAGATGACACATCACACATGTGATTGGCTTTTACGCTCGTGGGGAAATACACCTCTTAATCATGATCAACTTCTAACATACTATAATGGGAAATATGTCTTATTGTATTGATTGCATAACTTGAGGGTTGGTATAGATTGTTGTCAAGTAAACACAATGCTCTTTTAATATTAAGAAAACACTTCATTTACATGGTTGATCGGTTTCAATTTTGTTGTCAGCCTCTGCGGACGGTTTTATGGGGTACCTTGCCTCAGCCTTACATGCAACAAACAATTGAGTGAATGTAACTGGTATGTCTTAAGTGTATATACAGTTGATAATACAGTATGTCTTAAGTGTATATACAGTTGATAATGATCATCGAATTTGGCTTCCATACTCCCTATGTGGCCAAGTTAGCTAAGAAAGGCTATGACCAAAAATCCTTACAAAGGTCTTAAGGTGCATCCTTTTGGAGCGGACTAGCTATTAATCACCAGCATAAGGAAGCTTTTTTGTATGAAGCGTTGAAGTTGGAAGGCAAGTAATTTAATGCATTTCTTTTTAGGTCGCGGTCGTTGTTCACCAAGGATTAAAAAACATTACTTTGGTGAATGATAGGATTCGTATGTTGCAGCTATATGAAAAATCAGTAGTTTTTTGTACCATTCATTATTTTTTGTTCCTTACAAGGTAAGATGTAAGGCTATACTTATTTTTATAAAAGGATCACTTTGTACCTTTTAATTGTTATGAATAACTTTGTACCTCTTAATTGTGTGTTTATTACAGTGTTTGTTAATGTAAAAGAATATATAAACGTATGACGTTAATAATAATTGTTAATTGTTAACGACTATATAAAGAAGCGTTTGTTACAGTAAGTTATTTTCAATAAATAGTTAAAATGTTTAATGCATTCAATAAATACTTTGATATGTTTATAACTTATTTGGATTAACTTAATTTTTTCAACGATATTTATAAGGCTCGCTGGTATATGTTAAATTACACATACCTTTTACCTTATTTAACGGACCAAAACGACCAAAAACCCGACCATAAATGCCAAATATATGTGTTTTTGTGTTTGTGATTGTGCAGGAACGGATATTTTGGAATAAGGACAAAAATCAAAGATAACCCGACAAAACAAGCACGAGACTGGAAAAGAGTCAAAAGCTGAGGCTGGGGAAGGATTTCTCGAATATGGATCACAATTATGTTCAAAATGTCAGCATTAGTCCTTACAGAATCACAAAATGACAGAATGAACCCTTGGAAATATTTTTCAGACTTGACACAATTGGTCCTTGAAAAATCAAAAAAGACAAAATGATCCTTGCAACTTTTAAAACTTAAAATCCTAAACTATAACCACAAACCTGCCAAAATCAAACCCATAACAAACATGAGTCCAATACCACTAAACCTTTACACCAACCAGCCCAGCCCAACACCCATTTTAATAATAAACCCAAAACCCGGTACCCTTTTACCCGACCCAACCATAACATTTATTACCGTTTAAATAACCCGCGCCCCCCAAATTACCCCAACCCAGAAAATACCGTTTAACCATGAACCCTAATTCATCCCAGCACAAAATTACCATAATTAAGGGTAGTTTCGTACTTGCACGCTCTTCTAGAAAACACCTGATGATGGGATGTTGTCATAATCATGCCAGGTTGGCAATCCCAAGGCCAATCATTGGCTGATGGGACGTGGCACAAGATCCAAGGGCTTATACGTGATGGGATGTTGTCATAAATGATCCAAGGGACGAGGGAAGAGATCCAGTAGCTTCTCAAGACACTCCCCTCCTCACCTCTCGGCTATAAAAGCCCCCATTCATCTACGAGTTAAGACTGTTAGCTCTAGGAGTAGGAGTAGGTTAATTAGTAGGTTTATTGTAATCTTTAGTTTAGCTTTACTAGCTTTTCAGCTTTGAAGATTGTACTCGTTTAAAGTTTTAATAAAAGTTGAAGTTTTCATTTTAATTCCTAGCAAGTTAATTTTCAAGCAATTTTTGTTACAAATCTGTTTTCATGATACAATTTGTGCTATCTCATGAGCTCATTCAAGCTCCACAATAGTTTTAGTAAGGTTTGCAACTGAGATCTGCTGGAAATGGTTAACAAAAGCTCTTAGTCAACAAAGTCAAAGGTAGTCTAGTGATGAAGATTCTGGAGAACTTGTGTTTGATTCATGTTCTCTTGGGTTATTTGGAGCCTATCTTAAAGATAGGCTAGGCTGAGTTTGCATAAAAATCCTATTTCAGTTAGGATTAATAATCTGTAAGTGTTCTTTTATGCTCTCAAATCTCATAACTGTTTAGTATAGTTTTGTAGAGTTTATTGTTGAAATTCTTAGTGATTTGTTGTTTGCACTGTTTGTTTAGACATATGTGAGCTTAATCTCTTTATTATAATGATTTAGTAGTCAATTTCAACATAATTGCACTTATGAGATTGAGTAGTGTTTGATTCTTCTATCTGCTGAGCTTGTTGATATTTGTGTATTTCTACTGTTCATTTAGGCTTAGTTACATGACAGTAGGCTAGTTAGATTATTATGATATGAGTTTGAGGCCTTAACTGAATATCATAGTGAAATCTGTCATTGTAAGGGGTGTTTGGATGACTTTGACTTTCTTAGGTCAAGGTTTATTTAGGCATCATTTGAAATTGGAATAGTTTTCATGTGTTAGTAGTGGTAATTTTAGAGTGCATTCAGTTAGTTTTATCAAGTTTGGTGGATTTTGCATAAGATTTTCAGTTTTCTTAGCCTATAATTGATTTAGGATTTATATATTGCATTTCTAATTTTAGTTGCATTCTGTCATCAATTCTTGTTGTTTTTCAGTTCATATAGTCTATTTGATAATTTTGCATAAAAGACTTTGCATCCAAATCATTTTCGCGACAGTTTACTCTTTACCAAATTGCATCAGTTAAAGCTTACCTCAGATTTCAAAGGCTTTTGTGCCAAATCAATTTTAGTACTCAAAACTATTTAGAAATGCTTGAAAAATGGTTTTCTGAATACTATTGTGGTTGAACTTGAAACACCAACTGATTTTTCATACTTTGGATCTCATTTTTTTGGTTAAAATCTGTCATAAAGTTGGCCATGTGGGCTGCAACTCCCCTGCACCATCAGTGTCTTACCCAATTTTTTATTAACCTCTTATCTGCTGATTTAGTGCTTGTTGTGTTTGCTTAATTCATCTAGTTAGTTACATAAGATTGGATCAAAACTCAATAAGGTCAACTGTGTTGTGCAATTTGAAAGTCAGCATGTGCTGATGTATTGCAGCCATATGTGGTTTTTCCTTGCTGAACTTTGATCTAATTAAGCTTCAATTGGTTTGTTAATTTTAGGGCTTTTAGGTTTTTCTTGTTCTCAGCTTGGTAGTTCACCTTTTGCCCCATTAGTTTTATATTTTTAAGCTTATTTGTTCTGCTTATTTGGACTGCAAGTTTGTTCCACTTTTAGAATATGCTGATTTTTAATGTTGAGTGCATGTGATAGCATAAGCTTAGGATCTCAGTTTATTTGATTGTTTTGAGTTTCATTCAATGTGTTTAAGACTTTTGGTCAGTCCTGTGCTTATTGTTTCAGTATTGTGCTTATGTTCTCACAATTAAGTGCTTATTTGAGCTTCCTTTGGCTGCATTACTTGAATTTGAATACATCTTGGTCTAATTTGAATGAATTTGAGTTTGTTAGAGTACTGAGACTTTTCTTAGTCTATTTCATTGAATTTTGTTTCAAGTGCTTATTAATAAGCACTTGATATAAGCTGAAATAAGCTCAATAAGCACTTAACAGCTTATTTTCTAAATTTTCTTTTTCCAGTANATATAAATATATATATATATATTAAACACTTTTTCTAAAGTGTTTGCAAAATACCAAAAATATAATAAACATCCTCGGTCTTCCGTTGAAGGAGGGCGGTTGTAAATCAAATAAGTTCAAACGCAAAAAGAGGTTGTGAAATTATTCGGTTTCGGATTACTTAAATTCTACAACCGACAACTTTGTTGCACGTAGATTTGAAGGAAACGATTTCGGGTGACGAATCGATCGCAAAAAAATAACAAAACAAAAGAAAATTACAAAAATATTGTGATTTTAAAGTTTTCTTAAATATAGAAAAACAAAAATATTTTCTTTTTCCAAATTTGTTTTCACTTTTATTTTACTTTACTTTTATCTTAAATCGTTTTCACGTCATAAAAACCAAAAATAATCTTCTTATCCTCTCACATTTAATTCTTCTTCTCAAACCCTCTCGTGTTTAATTCTTATGGATCCGATTTGTGTTAATTGTGGAGAACCGTTCTTTGGAGGTTTCTGTGTTTGGTGTACATGCGGAAAATGTGGAAATAATATTCGTGACGGTGTTTGTTTGACTTGTAATTCTCCCGAATATGTTCAAAAATCGTTTAACAATTTTTCAAACGTTCCCGATTATTATCCAACACCACCACCACATTCGTTCACTTGTTTTAATTGTGGAAACCCATCCAATGAAGGATCACCGTGTGGACAATGCTTTTGTAACCAATGTGGATACGTCAATTGTATGTGTTACGTCCCGAGTGCTGAAACGTCTTACGCTTGTAATACGAGTTTTGATAATTGCCCTCAAAACGATTTCAATCTTCCTTTTCAAAACCCGTATGAGCAAGTACCATACTTCAATAGTGATTCATTTCAAAGTTCGTCAAATTTTGAAAATTGTGGGAGATCGTTTGAGAATTCTTATTTAGAGGCTAATTCGTGTAACGATTCTTACGATTTTAACCAACCCCCACAAAACCCCGCCAAGTTTCAAGTTTCAGATGAAGTTATCGAGGAAATGAAATCCTTTGGTGAGATGTTACGAAAGTGGGCGAATACTCGTGATACTCTTACTCCCAAACCAAATCCGTCACAAAACTATGAAGAAAGCGGTGGAGACGAATCTTTGAAAGAAGAAAACGTAATCACTTCTTCGAGTGGCAATCCCACTCCGTCTTGTGAATCTTTAAATGTTGAAAATTGTGAAATGGCTTCTCTCGACGACGATTTCTTTAAACTTAGGGTTTTTAAAACCAAAATTGAACAACTTTACGCCTTGTCAAAAATTTCGAAATGTCGTGTTGATTATGATGGACCATCGATTCCTACTCCCTCGTCAGTGAAGGATGTAGAACGAGACACCGAGGTGACAAAGGACCCGGTACTTTCCACTAACAATGGAAGTGCAAAATACGTCCAACCTACGGTTGTCCAAAAATCAATTGCTCCTCCTAAACCGTCAAGAATTAATCCTAACCTTTCACAATTTACGGTTAAGAGTTTGTCAAGCAGAAGTGCTGAGCTTAAATCGGTGTCTAAAAGAAACGACTTTCCTGATTTTCACGTTTATCAAGAACAAGAACCGGAGATCTTAACGGAAGTGGTGGAAATTCCTAGCTCTCAGAGCACACCACTTGTCCCACCTCCAGATTCTCCAAGATGTTCTTCGACATTTGTTAATGATGATTCCACTTCGTCCATAATTGTTGATATTGTTAAGCCGTCAGATCCTTTTGAGCTCGAGCTCAAGGACTCTTTACCCAATTTTGAAAAATATACTTTTGATACGGCAGAAGAGTTTGAGTTACCTCCGATTGACAACTCGAATGACGATGATGAGATGTTCTCCGATTCCGACAATGATGATTCCTTATCTTGCGGAGACATCGATTACGTTGATGAGATACCTTCTGAGCTCGTCAGCTTAGAAGAAGAGAATGATGAAGATGATGACACGGAAATCCAAGATGTAGCTCTTCGTGAGAAATTATCTAATACTTATCTTCTCATTTCTAAGATCGAGGCATTACAGATCCTCCGATTTCTTCTCCTATCCCCGATATAGATAGTGACTTTTTACCCGAGCTTGAGATTTTTCGATTTGAAGAGACGAGTTGTGGCAATCCCACTATTCATGCTTATTTCTCTCTTCCGGATTACGAGTGCTTTGATTTTGAGATTGACTCTTTACCTATTTCCGATAATCCGTCTCGTGACCCTCTTTTAGGGGATGTCGATCTATTTCTTGCTACGGCTGACTCGATACCACCAGGTATTGAGAATGACGAGGATGATTCATTTCTTTTTGATATTCCATCTCCTCCTCCGCCCGCGAAACCACCGGATGTAGATTTTGAGTATGATACGGATGTCGTTATTTTTGGAGTGGTGGACGAGATTTATGATCATGACGATCCGGTGCTTAACATTTTACCCGCCCAACCCACCCGTGATTCAGATATTGAATTTGCTATTATCATCCGAGTGTTTCACCCATTCTTCACTTATCCCCTCATTTCTCCATCTTTCCACTCCTCCGGGAGTGAGGATACCGTTTTTGACCCCGGCATCTCCGTTCTTGCCGGGTGTCCGTTCTATTTGCTCCCCCAAGATTAAGTAAATTCGGGGCGAGTCTAAGCTATACGACTCGATACTAAACAAGCGCTTCGTGGGAGGCAACCCATGCTTATCTTTTCTATTTTCTTTCTAATGTGACGTGAGGAGGGCGACCTCTTCCATTTCTCGTGTTTTGTGGTTGTTTGTTTATGTTCAGGATTTGCCGAATAATGAAGACTCTCGTGCTTGTTGTTCGTCTCATCTCCACTCGAGTCTCATTCTTCATGCTTTTGGAAATCCTTATTATATCCTAATCTTATCGACTAACGTTATCTTTGGCATACCTAATAAACGGCCCTAGATTTTTGTTAGGATTACCCTTACCTTTGAAACATTGAGGACAATGTTTACCTTTAGTCTGGGGGAGTGAATCTTCGATTTGATTTGACTTGCACTTTCATTTAGTCGTTTACTCTCGCAACCCCGTTTTTCCTAAAAAATGAAGAAAAAATGAAAAAAAATTTGAAAAATTTTGAAGAAAAATGATGAAAATGAAGTGAAAAAGTACAAAAAAATGAGAAAAAGTGAAAAAAAAATTGTGCAAAAATATAATAAGTTTTGACACCGTGTTTGACTTTCCTACTAGGTAAGAGTGAGAATAAAAATTTTGACTTGATCCGGGCGTGTTGAGCCCTAGCTTGTCTCCCTTAACCAATATAGTCTTTAAAAACGATTATCGGCTAAGCATCCGCGGATCTCATTATTTGAGATTTTAAATTTGCGGAGAACGAGAAATGATAGAGTTTATTTAGAAGTTAGATGCTAAGCGTGGAGTAGTTGGTTCTCTTTAGAGCTCATCGAAGGTATTGTGGCTTTTTGTTTCCACAAAATTGTTTCACCCCATATTTGTGCTAAATAAATAAAGATATTAGGTTTTGCCGATATTTAGTTCTTGGTCTTTTTAAAAGAATCCTTTATTTGAAAATTGGGTACACATCAAGGTCCCGTAATAAAGTATCGTATAATAATATGTGTTAGTAGTGATATAAGACTTCGGATTGAGATCGGACCTTGGATTCTACATTCTAACCTAAGCAGTTGGCGGTAGGTCTTGGACTTAAACCGTGAAGATCCGGAGTCCCAAAGTTGCTATAAGCGTCAAAGTTATGCGTGCGTAAAAAAAAATGAATGATGAAGAGAAAAGAAAAAGAAAGAAAAAGTCAATACTGAGTTGTCCAAATAAGAGATTAATTGTTAAGACTAAAGTTGGCACGGCGCGTGAGGTGCATGTATACGATCCTAGATCGGGCGCATGAGGTGCACGTGAAAGTACTCCTCAACTAAAGTCTATGAGTTTTTGTGTTATCGTTGTGAGTCGGTTGTCATCTATTTAGGTTGATGCGGATTTAGCGGTAGCCTCGTAAATCTTTGGAATCGAATTCCCGCTGATTCCGGTACTATTCTCTGTGGGGTTTCAAAAGCCTGGTCACTTAAACCAACTGGTTTGGGATGTGCCGAGAAGAAAGCCGCCAAATGGAAAAGGCCCTTTCGAACCTTAAATTTTGAGGTAGCCGTGGAGTTAGTGTTGGCTTAGGTAGGTGGCAACCCTAATAATAATAATAATAATAATAATAATAAGTATAATAAAGACTTTGATGTGGACCTCATTTTCATTGCAGCGACTCTTGAGAAAAGAACACGAACTACTTAGCGTCTTAATTTAGTATCTTTATCGGACTAATAATTATGAAAACGAGATGCTTATGAAGAAATTCATTTCTCTCACAAAAATAAAATAATGAGATACCAAATAGGAAAATGGGAGCAAGAAGTTTTCACACAAGTAACTTCCATGGGTAGTGTTAGCATCTAATTTGTAATTAAACAATGATCCGTTTTTACGCTTAGTTTGGGGACTTGTGAAAAATCGAGGACGATGAATTTTATCCAATCGGTCACTTTTCTATGAATTGTGTTCTTACTCTATGACCCTTAATCGTTATTGCAAAATAATGAAAGTCAAACATACCGTCACAAGTATAAGTGGAAAAATACAAAAATAGTAGAGTAGATTAGTATAAGGAATAAAATGGAAACTCGGGGCGTTTTAGGGAATAAATGATTTTGTAATCTCTTTCGAACGTTTTGCTACTTTCTAAAGTTAGTAAAAAGGGATATGAAATTATTTATCTCAAAGCGTGATGTGATTACATTGCGTGAGGACACGGCAATACCTTTGTCTGGCGGATTTTGGTATATGTTAAATTACACATACCTTTTACCTTATTTAACGGACCAAAACGACCAAAAACCCGACCATAAATGCCAAATATATGTGTTTTTGTGTTTGTGATAGTGCAGGAACGGATATTTTGGAATAAGGACAAAAATCAAAGATAACCCGACAAAACGAGCACGAGACTGGAAAAGAGTCAAAAGCTGAGGCTGGGGAAGGATTTCTCGAATATGGATCACAATTATGTTCAAAATGTCAGCATTAGTCCTTACAGAATCACAAAATGACAGAATGAACCCTTGGAAATATTTTTCAGACTTGACACAATTGGTCCTTGAAAAATTAGAAAAGACAAAATGATCCTTGCAACTTTTAAAACCTAAAATCCTAAACTATAACCACAAACCTGCGAAAATCAAACCCATAACAAACATGAGTCCAATACCACTAAACCTTTACACCAACCAGCCCAGCCCAACACCCATTTTAATAATAAACCTAAAACCCGGTACCCTTTTACCCGACCCAACCATAACATTTATTACCGTTTAAATAACCCGCGCCCCCCAAATTACCCCAACCCAGAAAATACTGTTTAACCATGAACCCTAATTCATCCCGGCACAAAATTACCATAATTAAGGGTAGTTTCGTACTTGCACGCTCTTCTAGAAAACACCTGATGATGGGATGTTTTCATAATCATGCCAGGTTGGCAATCCCAAGGCCAATCATTGGCTGATTGGACGTGGCACAAGATCCAAGGGCTTATACGTGATGGGATGTTGTCATAAATGATCCAAGGGACGAGGGAAGAGATCCAGAAGCTTCTCAAGACGCTCCCCTCCTCACCTCTCGGCTATAAAAGCCCCCATTCATCTACGAGTTAAGACTGTTAGCTCTAGGAGTAGGAGTAGGTTAATTAGTAGGTTTATTATAATCTTTAGTTTAGCTTTACTAGCTTTTCAGCTTTGAAGATTGTACTCGTTTAAAGTTTTAATAAAAGTTGAAGTTTTCATTTTAATTCCTAGAAAGTTAATTTTCAAGCAATTTTTATTACCATGATACAATTTGTGCTATCTCATGAGCTCATTCAAGCTCCACAATAGTTTTAGTAAGGTTTGCAGCTGAGATCTGCTGGAAATGGTTAACAAAAGCTCTTAGTCAACAAAGTCAAAGGTAGTCTAGTGATGAAGATTCTGGAGAACTTGTGTTTGATTCATGTTCTCTTGGGTTACTTGGAGCCTATCTTAAAGATAGGCTAGGCTGAGTTTGCATAAAAATCCTATTTCAGTTAGGATTAATAATCTGTAAGTGTTCTTTTATGCTCTCAAATCTCATAACTGTTTGGTATAGTTTTGTAGAGTTTATTGTTGAAATTCTTAGTGATTTGTTGTTTGCACTGTTTGTTTAGACATATGTGAGCTTAATCTCTTTATTATAATGATTTAGTAGTCAATTTCAACATAATTGCACTTATGAGATTGAGTACTGTTTGATTCTTCTATCTGCTGAGCTTGTTGATATTTGTGTATTTCTACTGTTCATTTAGGCTTAGTTACATGACAGTAGGCTAGTTAGATTATTATGATATGAGTTTGAGGCCTTAACTGAATATCATAGTGAAATCTGTCATTGTAAGGGGCGTTTGGATGACTTTGACTTTCTTAGGTCAAGGTTTATTTAGGCATCATTTGAAATTGGAATAGTTTTCATGTGTTAGTAGTGGTAATTTTAGAGTGCATTCAGTTAGTTTTATCAAGTTTGGTGGATTTTGCATAAGATTTTCAGTTTTCTTAGCCTATAATTGATTTAGGATTTATATATTGCATTTCTAATTTTAGTTGCATTCTGTCATCAATTCTTGTTGTTTTTCAGTTCATATAGTCTATTTGATAATTTTGCATAAAAGACTTTGCATCCAAATCATTTTCGCGACAGTTTACTCTTTACCAAATTGCATCAGTTAAAGCTTACCTCAGATTTCAAAGGCTTTTGTGCCAAATCAATTTTAGTACTCAAAACTATTTAGAAATGCTTGAAAAATGGTTTTCTGAATACTATTGTGGTTGAACTTGAAACACCAACTGATTTTTCATACTTTGGATCTCATTTTTTTGGTTAAAATCTGTCATAAAGTTGGCCATGTGGGCTGCAACTCCCCTGCACCATCAGTGTCTTACCCAATTTTTTATTAACCTCTTATCTGCTGATTTAGTGCTTGTTGTGTTTGCTTAATTCATCTAGTTAGTTACATAAGATTGGATCAAAACTCAATAAGGTCAACTGTGTTGTGCAATTTGAAAGTCAGCATGTGCTGATGTATTGCAGCCATATGTGGTTTTTCCTTGCTGAACTTTGATCTAATTAAGCTTCAATTGGTTTGTTAATTTTAGGGCTTTTAGGTTTTTCTTGTTCTCAGCTTGGTAGTTCACCTTTTGCCCCATTAGTTTTATATTTTTAAGCTTATTTGTTCTGCTTATTTGGACTGCAAGTTTGTTCCACTTTTAGAATATGCTGATTTTTAATGTTGAGTGCATGTGATAGCATAAGCTTAGGATCTCAGTTTATTTGATTGTTTTGAGTTTCATTCAATGTGTTTAAGACTTTTGGTCAGTCCTGTGCTTATTGTTTCAGTATTGTGCTTATGTTCTCACAATTAAGTGCTTATTTGAGCTTCCTTTGGCTGCATTACTTGAATTTGAATACATCTTGGTCTAATTTGAATGAATTTGAGTTTGTTAGAGTACTGAGACTTTTCTTAGTCTATTTCATTGAATTTTGTTTCAAGTGCTTATTAATAAGCACTTGATATAAGCTGAAATAAGCTCAATAAGCACTTAACAGCTTATTTTCTAAATTTTCTTTTTCCAGTAGCTTTAGAATATTAGTTTAGATTTTCCATAAAAATTCTAGATTTATTTGAATAGTTTTGCTATTTATTTTCTATTTTCCTAGATTTTTAATCATTTTTAATTCATAATAAATTCAAAAAGACAAAAATAATTTTCATTTTTATTTTTAAAATTAGTTTTTAGTTTATTAAGATTTTTCAAAATTAAATTTGTAGATTAAATCTTTTATTTTATAATTAGTTTAAATTTCTTTTATTAAACAAAAATACAAAAATAGTTTTTAATTCTCAAATAAAAATAAAAAGACAAAAATAATAATTTTCTTTTTCTAAAATTTTTTTTTATCATTTTTAGTTTTTAAAAATTTAAATTTCATCTCTAGCATTAGATTTGCATTAATTTCACGTTTTTAGTTGTTACGTTACGTTTATTTCACGTTTATTAATTCATTTACGTTTTTAGCTTACGTGTGCTTGATTACGTGATTTACTTTTCTAATTGTTTAATTGTGTTTTTAATTGCTTATCATTAGTGTAATTTTAATTTTTATCACTTTTACCATTTTTCACTACACGTTTTACGATTCGGAAATCAATATTCCATTTAGCCTTCACACGGACACGACCCGGGTAATTTCTTATTTAGAAATTATTTGGAAAAATACTATACTAAAACGATCACACCACTCGCCCACCCATCGGACGAGCTATGCTACTACAATCGTTGTTTATAAAGAAGCGTTATTTCACATTTGAGTTTAAATCATATACTATGTTGTTACAAAGAACATTGAAACAAACACAAAAAGTTTTACAAACATCGGTACTATTCTTTTAAAAAGCTTTGTATAAGCCAACGAATCATATTATAAAAATAATAGAATTTTATATACAATTTAATTTCCGTCACCTAATACTACCCAAAGAAGAATTACAAGTCATGCCCGCCCATTGGGCGGGCTTTGAAACTAGTATATATATATATATATAGCTATTATTATATATATACGTATAAATAATTATATATATAACATACTTATATAATCTATTATAGTATTTGTAGTTCATAGTATATTATATATCATATTATAATCATCTATTTATATATTATATATACTATTTAATATATATAGACGTTAAATATGGTAACGACTAATAATGTTAATATTTACTTTATAAGTTAATAATAAATAAAACTAAGAATAATATTACAGAAATCCGATAGTACGTTATATAACGTCTTCGGATTTAATAAAAGAAATGTTAAATAACGGTGAAAGTGTTGTGTTAACTATTTCTCAATAATGAGGAATACGTTAGACATAAACTTGACGAGACCGAATTCTAATAATTATATATAAACTATTAACGAGAAATATTTTTATAAAGAATGAACGACTTCACTAAACCTTTCGGAGGCACGTTATCGAGACTTCCTACTTTTAAAGATTTAGGGAGTCGTTTGAGTAAGTCGAGTACGGATTAATTAACGTAATAGATACCGACTTTTATGCTAACGGACTTATTGTGGCTGACGAGTCAATAAAGGCGCACGGAGAAGCCATAATAGTGGTAAAGCTATTAATGGGTAATTCACCTTAGACTCATTGACCCACGTGGACTTAACTTTTGGGTTAATAATTCGATACGGAATAGCTATGGAGCTATATCGGGGTTGACGAATTCGATAAAGATCGAGACAGTTCGAGGAGCTTATTAAGCTAATAATTAAGAACGTTTTACCCAATAGTGTTGACTAAGGTGTCGGTCTTTGTCTTTGCGTGAGTTCACTTGAGTGGGGTCGTAGTCACAACCGCACACACAAGATTACCAAACACAATCTAAAAAAGCAACGATAACAGTTAATGAGAATTATTCTATTTTCTTTACATATAACTGGACGAATTGCGATAAGATATAAAGACGAGTTTATAATAGCGTTGTGCCGAGCCCGCAGTGCGCGTGACATGTTTCACTGTGTTCGGTTTGCTACTGTATCCATCCTCTCGACTACTACTAGAGGTGTAGTTTCAATAGCCCCTTGTTATCGTATTTCGCTTCTGTTGGGGGGAGATACATGCTCTTCGCTATACTCTTCTTTATACCTTCTTACTAAATGGTCTATCTGGAGTATTGATTGTTCAATGTTTTGCATTAATTGTTTGCCGATGAAATTGGTGCGTGAGATTATGGCCATGTATTATAGTGTCTATTATTGGCTATGTCGTTGGTATGTTTATATTATTGGTTATGTTGTCGATATGTTATATTATGGTTTATGGATTAAGTATGCGACTGCTGTGTGGTACTATCTGCATCCTGCAGGTGTATGATAGCATGACTACTAGTGCAGTATTAGCTATAGTGTGCACCTATAGGAATTCCCCTTTTTATGCATGTTGTAAAATTGTTATTGAGTCATGCTTTATTATATGAACCCTTGCGTTATGTTGGTTTGTGTTTGACTCTATGGACTCACCAGCGTAAGCTGACCCGTTTTAGCATGTATTCTCAGGTACTGTGTAGGTTATGGTATGCTGGTTGC
Source organism: Artemisia annua (assembly GCA_014162995.1). Lineage (NCBI taxonomy): Eukaryota > Viridiplantae > Streptophyta > Magnoliopsida > Asterales > Asteraceae > Artemisia > Artemisia annua. Next base: position 116,132 of record LBNU01008665.1, on the reverse strand, counting down.
TACTGAAGGCTTGGTGAGCGTTGCGGTGATGAGGCGAAAAGTGTTACGCTTTTAGGGGGTCATTTAAGCCCTAATCCGTAATTATTTGATCAAATATTGCCTTAAATCGTTCCTTTTGTCATTTTAGGTACTTTGGAGAGGAAATTTGGAAAAGGAAGCATTTTGGACGTTTTTGGAGCATAAAAGTGAAGAAAACGACAAAGTCTTAAAACCAAGCTGAAAACAGTACCTGACAGCGTCACTCTCTACGAAGTGACAGCGTCACGCTTTGACAAAGAGGTGGATGATTTTACACTAGACGCCCCAGAAATATTTTGGAAGAATTACACGTGACGGCGTCACGTGTAAATAGGAGTAGGCCGTCACGTTATAGCTTAAAGGGAGACGGCCCAGAGACATTTAAAGGGGGACGGCGTCAAGAATAGATCTGAGTAATCCGAGAGAGTTTTGGCGGCGAGGTGACGGCGTCACAATCTAAAACGTGACGCCGTCAGATTGTAAAATCTATATATATTTTTCTAATTTTCATTCATTAGGTGTGCAACTTTTGGGAGAACTTTAGGGATAAACCCTGGTTCGTAAAACACTGTATTTTCAGGGGTTTTTCACCCTTGAGACCTTGATGTTCAATTAAAGATAAGTCTCCTTTCAAATCAATCAATATGTCTATGTGTTGTTTGATTATATCTTATGCTTGTCTTTACTTTAACATGCTAGGCTAGGTTTTTCTTGTGTTTGCTTGGATCTAGTGAAACCTAGCAATTGATTACATGTTGTTGGTTTGTTTGTGATTGTTGTGGGTGGGTGAAGTCGATGTTAGGCTTAAGAAAACTGGCTAACCTCCTATACGGTAACTTGCTTGAACGTCTTAAGAAACATGAATCGAATTTGTACTACGATTATGTGGTTGTATTTAATGCATAAGCGAATTCTAGTGATCCCATGTTAGGAGCTTTTAGTCGGATCGACATAGGAGTGAAGTAGGAGCTTATAGAGTTAGGGAAGATCGTACACGGCCCTACGAATGGTTTAAAGGAATACAACCCGTCATCCACACAATTACAACAAACCAATCAACCGGTAAAAGATAGCTAGGGAGTAAGGAAATCTAAGTAAACACAATTTTCTCTTATATAAGTTTCACAACAATTTACTTTTTCTTGTTATTTTTTTTATTTGCATAAGTAGTTATTTGGGTTAGTTGACTAGCAACTAATTCCGCCCACTCCTCCAAATACCCGAGATTTTACTTACTTTTATAAACATAAAAAATACAAAAAGAATCATCCCTCAACCCTTAGACCTAAATTAGAGTAGTTTTCAATCCTAACGACACTATTCCCCGAGAGAACGATCAATCTCCCAGTACTTGCCACTTCACTATACTACATCGGTCAGGTACACTGCCTGGTGGGGGTTGTAAGATTCTCAAGATCCCTTGAGAGGTAAAACATAATTGCGAAGGTTGCAAAACCCACGCTATCAAGTTTTTGGCGCCACTGCCGGGGAATAGGTATTGCATAGGTTAAAAATATTAGTTTTACTTAGGTCTACTCGTTAGAATCCTTTCTAGTGAGATTTTTATTTTTATTTTTTTTAGGTTTTCTTTAGTCTATCTTTTTTCTTCGTGTCTTTGTTCGTTACCATTACCATCCGACATCATGGAAGGTGGTAATATCCTTTATCCTAACAACCCACCACAACATAACATACCCCAACCAAACCCACCTCCTAGAGCCCGTACTTTAGGAGAATACTCCCGTCCTAGCCACCAAGGCTATCGAAACACCATTGAGCTCACCCAAGGAGCCAATGTGTCTCAATTGCGATCCGACACCATCCGGTTGGTGCAAAGCGGATGCGCATTCCATGGACTTCGTTCCGAAGATCCAAATCAACATCTCAAGGACTTTCTTAAAATCGTAGATTCCATAGACCTTGATGTTACCACTCGAGAGACTACCCGATTACGTCTCTTCCAATTCTCTCTGCGAGACCAAGCTAGTCAATGGCTAGAACGTCTACCCGCAGGATCCATCACCTCTTGGGATACTCTCACCACTCTCTTCCTTGCTCACTTCTTCCCACCAGGAAGAACTACCAAGTTAAGGAGTGACATCTTGACGTTCGAGCAACTTCAAGGCGAAACCCTCTACGAGGCGTGGACCCGATTCAAAGATATACTTCAAAGAGTCCCTCACCATGGTATAAATCTCTGGCTCCAAATCCAAATCTTCTATGACCACGTTAATTACCACACCAAGCGTCTCATTGATCGAGCCGCCGGGGGCAGATTGCGTGACAGAAACGCCGAGGAATCATGGGAGATCATCGACGAGCTTGCACTCTACAATAATGAGGTGTGGGAGACCTCTCGTATTGTGAAATCGGCTGATGCCACTAAACTTTCCGAAGAAGGCCTTAGTGAACTTGAGAAAAGGGTTGACGACCTATTCGAAAGGAAAAAGAGACGCCTAAGTCCACAACGAGCAACAGTCAACTCCATCTCAGGCACAAAGACGACACCATTATCTGAATCACCTCGTAGGGAGAGTGTTGAATCTTTTTATAAACATGCTCAACCTAACCCGCCTCCTCAGGTACTTAGTCCAGAGTTCGAAGATCGAATGAGAGAATATATGTCAACACATTCCGAGCGGTTAGCAAGATTCGAAGAAGCCATTTACAGGCAGAAGGAGGAAATGCAAGAGAAAATGGCTGAGATGATGAATCTGTTGAAAGAATACACAAAAACAAAAGCCCCCGAGAAAGTGTTGATGCGAAGGGACCTCAATAACCCCAACACCAAATTTGTTAATACCGTTTCCATCGTCCACGAGGGCAACAGTGAAGAAAGGGGGGAGTTGATAACTAAGGAATGTAACAAAATTGACCTCATTCCACATAGTGGTGGAAGCACTGAAACTATCAAGTGCAATTTAGACAGGGGAGAGGAGCCACCTCCTAATGAGCACCCAATGGAAGAACCACCAAAATCACTACAAGTAAGGCACTACTTGAAGCACGAGATAAACACGGAAATGATAAACGATTGGATAAGAAATTATCAACGTATTCATCTGCCGGAAAAGAAGCCAAAAAAGACGACACCGGATGATTAATCTGACATGCTACCCGGGGGCAATTGTACGGGAGCCTCATGAAACAGAAGATAGTCGCTAAGCAAGAATTTTATGGGGTCTTCGAAATACCATGCGGTATAGGAAAGCTCAAATATCTGGATGCAGTGGCTGACCAAGGTTCTGACGTAAGTCTGATGCCCTTATCCACTTATGTTCAGTTAACTGACAAACCACCCTCCATCACCCACACCAAGCTCTCGTTTGCAAAACATTCTTATGAATACCCGTTAGGAGTATCAAAACATGTGTTAGTCAATGTTGCCGGGTTCATGTATCCAGTCGACTTCATGATCGTAGATAGAGATGATGTGAATATGCCAATCATTCTTGCGGCACCCTTCCTCGCTACGACTAAGGCACAAATCGATTACGAAAGTAGCACCATCCGGATTAAAAGGGGGAAGAAAGCGATGAGCTTCCCAACAATCCCTCGTTATTTAAAAGAAATCATGTCACAAAAGAAGATGAAAGCAGACCCCAGCACGCCTCGTGGTCATGTTCGAGAGAAAATCCTTGCATGGGAGACAATGATTAAGAATTACAAAGAAACCAAGGTTAGAGAATGTAAGAATGTAGACAAAGACTCTAAGGGGGATAATGAGCAGGATGAGAACCCTGTAAAGTTTACAGAAGGGGACTTAGTGTTCCTACAACATTCAGAAATAAAAATACCCCCCGACAAACCAAGTCCTTGGTGGTATGGACCATTCACAATCAAAAGCCGAGGACGGGATGGGATGGTAACCTTGAGTAGCAAAAGAGGAGGAGAGGTGACTGCAAATGTAGAACGGCTAAAACACTACCCCCATGATGGCAAGGATTATCTCTACCAGGGGTACGTCATATCACGAGATGAAGTCACGTGATAGAGTAACTTTGAGTCTAGCTACAAGACTCGTGAATAAAGAAAAGCGCTTCTTGGGAGGCAACCCAAGCTTTATTTGTTTTGTTTGTTTGTTTAGTTGAATCTAATTGTTTCCATATGTATGTTTTATTTTTATCTCTAATAATTCATGTCTTAAATTAAATTGTGAAAATGCTTTATTTTGTTTTTAACTTCGTCTTAACTACATATAAAGGTATTTTGCAAAAGATAAGTGTAAGGGAAATCTAAATTTGTTTATAAGAACGAATTGGACATGAATTGTAGCGATATAAAATGAACATACATATTAGTATTTGTTTGAGTCAAATGCTTGTATCGAGTCATAATGAAATTTTGCAGGATTCCAAGAATTAAGGTAATTGTTTTTCCAGAAATTTTCCGGAAACTAAACATAAGAATTCTGTCAGATCAATTCTGACGGCGTCAGCCTTTAAAAGCTGACGGCGTCAGGTACTGATTCCAGAAAAAGTTTTTAAATTTAGTTTTCTGTCGGATTATAAAAATTACTACATCTTTAATTCCAGGAATCTGCAAAACTTTCATTCCACAAGCATTATATCCTTATATAGATTTTGCCTCCGATTTTACGCAAGGTTTGCCTAGATTGTTTTCTCAGGTTTAACAGGTTACATTGGACAAGAAGATGAACATGGAATCAAGTTCATGACATCAAGCTTTTGGCGTCACTTTGATCTTGGAGCTTTTACATCATCTTGGAAGAAGATCTAACCATGTTACCACACGATCCACATCAAACGAATCAGGGGAGTATTTGTTCTTTCATTTTCTTTACTTTTACATCTTTTATGTGAACATTGGGGACAATGTTCGGTTTAAGTGTAAAGGGGTAAATGAAGACACCTTAGAAAATGCTATTATGCTTGATTTTTGTTTTGTTCAATGGTAGATGCGTAATAAAACTGAGAGAAAATTTTGTTAAAGCAATTTTAGCGCCAAATTTAAATTTTTTTACAACATATAGGAGTGAAACTTTAGGCATAATAAGCGTCTCATGGATAGGAGTTGTATTACTAGCACAAAAACCGTACCACTAAAAAAATTTCCACCCCAAATATGTGAGGTTCACCCCTAGAATTGGTAGGAAAAGCATTCATTTTTGGTGCTTGTGTGTGTACCGGTAGTTTATAGATTCTAGAACTTGCGTTAGTGATCATCCCAAATCCACAAGTGAGACTACATTCCTGTAGTTAGATTTACTACATGATAAGAGGCATTAGGATAACCCATGTTTTACACCCGTATTATAATTACATTGACTTCATTGGTCAAGTAATTCTCCCACACCTTAGCGTTGTACTCATTTTTAGTACACGATACCCCTAGTACACCCCTCAGAGCCTATCTTTTCGTTTCTAACTTTAAGCATTTTACTTAAAGGAAGAATTTGTTTACAATCCACCCCAAATGTACACCCAAATCGCCTTAGCCTACCTTGTATACACTCATATTTAGTGCATTATTGTTACATGTTTAAACCCTTAGTTAATTGTCTAATTGATTACATGGTCGCTAAGTCGAGTCATATCCTTGTACATATTGTTTTGGGACGATTGGGACTCATGGGTAAAGTACTAATGTAATGGAGTAATGGGGAAGAAGTCAATTATTACCCCCATATGTGGGTCAATATTTTAAAGTACTCCAAGTTTTTCAATTATCTTAATTCGAGTCATTTGAATAGTTAATTGTAAAGTATGTAAAAGTTCAAGTGTAAGGGGAGAACCGAGGCCCCTATGATGTATTATTTTGGATGGTAGGGAAAGAGTGTATAAAAAAAATCGAAAAAACAAGAAAAACGAAAACAAATTGGAAAAAGAAAAGTAGAAAAAAAACATACGGACTACCATCCCGTTTCATTTTATCTTTACTTATGTTGTTGTTATTTTCTTTTTAGCTTAAGTCGAGTCGAGTCTAGGCTTAGCAACGCCGCATTGTGCATGTATTTGATCAAGATAATTAACTTGCCACCACTAAAAATACCCTTTATTCCAACAAAACCGTGTTTATCATATCCCTACACCTAACGTTACAACCCTTGAAAAGCCCTCTTTGATAGTTTATCTTAGGTTCTTACGCCTAGTGGAGGAGGTTTTTGATCCTTTCCCAAGCCTATGGTAATCTATTTTCTATGACAGGTGGTGAGTGATATTTCTTCCATTTCCATTTAGTTATATAGGTTTATAACACCCGAGAGATGAGAATATCCAAATACTATTTGTGAGGTGCTAGTGTATGATTTCCGTGCTTGTTATGACTAGGGTGGAATAACTATTTGTTGTAATTACTTTTATATTAGTGTTAAATGACCCCTAGCTCATATTTTGATTGGAATAAAAGCGCATTTGCTTGAGGACAAGCAAATCTCAAGTGTAAGGGTATTTGATGAGGCGAAAAGTGTTACGCTTTTAGGGGGTCATTTAAGCCCTAATCCGTAATTATTTGATCAAATATTGCCTTAAATCGTTCCTTTTGTCATTTTAGGTACTTTGGAGAGGAAATTTGGAAAAGGAAGCATTTTGGACGTTTTTGGAGCATAAAAGTGAAGAAAACGACAAAGTCTCAAAACCAAGCTGAAAACAGTACCTGACGGCGTCACTCTCTACGAAGTGACGGCGTCACGCTTTGACAAAGAGGTGGATGATTTTACACTAGACGCCCCAGAAATTTTTTGGAGCATAAAAGTGAAGAAAACGACAAAGTCTCAAAACCAAGCTGAAAACAGTACCTGACGGCGTCACTCTCTACGAAGTGACGGCGTCACGCTTTGACAAAGAGGTGGATGATTTTACACTAGACGCCCCAGATATATTTTGGAAGAATTACACGTGACGGCGTCACGTGTAAATAGGGGAGTTATCGGGTCGGGTTATCGGGGTTATCGGGTTTGTCGGGTCGGGTTTCGAGTTTTTAAAAAGTCACCCGCAACCCGACCCGATAAGTAATCGGGTTATCGGGTTCGGGTGGGATTCGGGTCGGGTTATGTCGGGTCGGGTGATTCGGGTTATCGGGTGACCCGATTAAGTAACAATAGTAAAATTAGATACGCTGGTAATCTTCTTTTTTTATTGATATCATACATGATAATCTACTTGCCAATAATTATACAGTCAAATATAAAAAGTATGACTTCTTTTTAACTAAAATGCATATGGTACTTTGAATATATCCAGTGAATGCTTATTTTTCAAATTAGTTAACATGCACTATTTTAAGCAATAATTAATCAACTAATACGAGCATATATGTTGAGTTAATTTAAATATTCCATGCAACTATCTTCACCTGACTGCAACTTAATTACTACGAGAAAAATGGGTTACCAAAAGTTCATGCACAGGAAATTGATACTAAACATACTACAGATATCAAACATTGGGCTCTAAAAAGTAATAATTAAAAAAAAAATAAGTGATTGTCGGGTCTTATCGGGTTGACCCGATAACCCGATAGCATTATTTATTTAACCCGAACCCGACCCGATAACACTATCGGGTTATCGGGTTCGGGTCAAAACAACCCGAATAGATTTTTTGACCCGATTAGACCCGACCCGATTAGCCTTATCAGGTTCGGGTTCGGGTTCGGGTCGGGTCAACTCGACCCTACTGATACCCCTACGTGTAAATAGGAGTAGGCCGTCACGTTATAGCTTAAAGGGAGACGGCCCAGAGACATTTAAAGGGAGACGGCGTCAAGAATAGATCTGAGTAATCCGAGAGAGTTTTGGCGGCGAGGTGACGGCGTCACAATCTAAAACGTGACGCCGTCAGATTGTAAAATCTATATATATTTTTCTAATTTTCATTCATTAGGTGTGCAACTTTTGGGATAAACCCTAGTTCGTAAACCACTGTATTTTTAGGGGTTTTTCACCCTTGAGACCTTGATGTTCAATTAAAGATAAGTCTCCTTTCAAATCAATCAATATGTCTATGTGTTGTTTGATTATATCTTATGCTTGTCTTTACTTTAACATGCTAGGCTTGGTTTTTCTTGTGTTTGCTTGGATCTAATGAAACCTAGCTATTGATTACATGTTGTTGGTTTGTTTGTGATTGTTGTGGGTGGGTGAAGTCGATGTTAGGCTTAAGAAAACTGGCTAACCTCCTATATGGTAACTTGCTTGAACGTCTTAAGAAACATGAATCGAATTTGTACTACGATTATGTGGTTGTATTTAATGCATAAGCAAATTCTAGTGATCCCATGTTAGGAGCTTTTAGTCGGATCGACATAGGAGTGAAGTAGGAGCTTATAGAGTTAAGGAAGATCGTACACGGCCCTACGAATGGTTTAAAGGAATACAACCCGTCATCCACACAATTACAAAAAACCAATCAACCGGTAAAAGATAGCTAGGGAGTAAGGAAATCTAAGTAAACACATTTTTCTCATATATAAGTTTCACAACAATTTACTTTTTCTTGTTATTTTATTTTATTTGCATAAGTAGTTATTTGGGTTAGTTGACTTGCAACTAATTCCGCCCACTCCTCCAAATACCCGAGATTTTACTTTCTTTTATAAAACATTAAAAATACAAAAAGAATCATCCCTCAACCCTTAAACCTAAATTAGAGTAGTTTTCACTCCTAACGACACTATTCCCCGAGAGAACGATCAATCCCCCGGTACTTGCCACTTCACTATACTACATCAGTCAGGTACACTGCCTGGTAGGGGTTGTAAGCTTCTCAAGATCCCTTGAGAGGTAAAACCTAATTGCGAAGGTTGCAAAACCCACGCTATCATGCGGGTACAAGGATCAGTCATCGGCTAAAACTCTGATAATAAATAATTCGGGACCTATCTTTATTTATTTTGGGCTTGCTACATTCGGGTTGTAAACCTTAAATTCTTACTTTAACCTTTTATCAAAACTTATTTATGATTATTCTGTTCTGTATAACTGTGTTGTGTACCAATCCAACTAGCACCCTGAACTTTGATAAGTCTTCCGCTGTACCAGATTTCGGGGGTGTTACAGATTGGTATCAGAGCCAAGGTTATAGAGAACTGGGTAATTAAATAAAAACCTAGACTATAACCATTTTCGAGATGACTGATCCGGGAACCGACGCGCGCCTGCCAAGCTAAGGTTCTATTTTCTATCTTATGTCTTATATGCATATGCTTTCAGCATCACGACTACATATTATTAATTCTATTATTATTATTATTATACGACGACGTATACCGTGTGGTTCAATTCCTATTGAAACACTGATACCCACCCTATATCGTTGTCACAGCTATGCCGATTCCCGATGTTCAGGAGGATATTCTGTTGCGTCCAGCATTACCTCGAGTGACCCCTGATCGGGATGACCCCTATAAGGTTATCCGTCATGCAGTCACTGTCTCATCATCTGTGTCTCCTGTATCACCTACTTCATTGTCATCTTCATCTGGTCAGTCTAGCCATACTAGATAGCTTACCCTTCACCAGGCCTTAGCTAGGACCCATACTCCTAGACTTACAGCCCGTATATCTGTGAGACTACAATTAGCACCTATGTACCTTCCTGCTTACTCTCTTCTGTCATCACCACCTGCTTCTCCATCGCGTAGGCGACCCCGTTCCCCTACCCCACTTTCACCTTCATCCCGTGATTCACCTGCGTCACAGAAGCATCACCGTCACGATACGTACTAAGGAGAGCGAGGAGGATGAGGAGTTTAGACCACTGAGGAGGAGGTTAGCCTTAGGAGGAGTATGAGCCTCAGGAGGCCGACGAAGGAGGAGGCCGAGGCTGAGGCCGAGGATGAGGAGGAGGGCTGAGGAGGCAGAGATAGAGGCTGTCGAGTAGATTCAGCGGATCAGGATCCTGAACCTTTTTGTGCATTCTCCAGGACTGGCTCTCCTTTGGCATTGCCTGACTCCCGAGCTACCCCGTATCAATGCACTTATCTATCGTTTGATCTTGTTGTTTTATTTTCAATAAATGTGTAAGACTATTTGGGACCTTTGTTGTAAACCTTTATGTTTTAAATAAAATGATCAAACGTTGTATTTACAAAACGACACTTTAGGTCGTTCAATGTAACCTTGTATGAGATGCCTTGATAGTTACACCCGGGAATTCAATTCCGCTGCCATATTACAGGTAAATTCAGGGTGTGACAACAACCACTCCCGTTTAGTTCTTTAAATGGGTACAACAACTCCCGTCACACTGTGTATTTTAAGGCCTAAAATACTAACCGATCACAACTGAAAACACACAATCAAATGAAGTGTAAACCACACAAAGTCTACACGATGCTAAGCTAACAAGTCTTGCAACGTTGTGTTGAATACTTGTAACTTAATATGCACTTGTGAACTTCTTTGCTACAAAAGAATCTTCACAACAATGAGAGGTTAAAGGGTTAGATGAAAGATATGAATGTGTATGTGCAAAGTATAATAAGAAGTGATAAAAAGAAAATTCTAACAAATGGCTTGGTATTTATAGCAAAACATCCAGCAAGTCTGGCGGATACGACGGAACCCTCAGAAGGGTTCCGCCCGTGTACCACGAGGGTTCCGCCAGGTCTGACAGTGTGTTTTGCTATGGACTTGTTTACCGACTTTGCAAGCATCACAAAAGTGTTGGTCATATTTCAACTTAGGTAGGTTTCGAACTAAGTCTTTGGAGGAGAGGTTTTGAATTAGTCTCATATTAGCATGTCCTAAACGTCTATGCCATAAAGTTGAGGATTCATCTAATGAAGTAAGACAAAGTTTGTCTGTAGATGTTTGATCCATTTTCATGACATATACGTTGTTCTTAAGAACACCTTTGGCTATGGTTATGCCATCTTTAAGTATCTTACTTCCATTTTCACTAAAAAGGACGTTATACTTATTACGGCAAAGTTGACTAATACTAAGAAGATTAAAACCTAAGTTATCAACATGAGCTACATCATCTATAAAAATGGAGTCATGAGAGATTGTACCTTTTCCGATGATTTTGCTCTTAGCTTTACTACCAAACGTAACATTACCTCCATCACATTTGTGATATGTTGAGAAGAGGCTTTTGTTACCCGTCATGTGCCTTGAACAACCGCTATCTTTAATCCATTCATCCGGTTCCAAACATACTTTAAGGCACACTTATTTTATGAAAAACACTCAAACATTTGGTCCCCAATTTCTCATGGGTCCATTTTGGTTAAGCAAGCCATTAACTTGACTTAAGTATGAAAATAGAGCATAAGG